>PVIW01010385.1:0-44542 GCA_004026585.1 Noctilio leporinus
GTCAACTAATATTTGACAAAGGGGGAAGGAACATCAAATGGAGTAAAAACAGTCTCTTCAACAAATGGTGTTGGGAGAACTGGACAGCAACATGCAAAAAGATAAAACTAGACCACCAACTTACACCATACACCAGAATAAACTCAAGATGGATAAAGGATTTAAACATAAGCAGTGCCACCATAAAGGTCCTGGAGAAGAATATAGGCGGTAAAATTTTGATATCCTACACAGAAATATATTTACTGATACTTCACTAAGGACAAAGAAAATAAAAGAACAAATAAAAAAATGGGACTATATCAAATTGAAAAGTTTCTATTCAGCTAAAGAAAACGCCAGCAAAATTCAAAGGGAACAAACTGTTTCCAAACTTTGAGAAAACATAGTTGCCAATGATACATCAGACAAGGGTCTGATCTCCAAAATATATAAAGAACTAATGTAACACAACACCAGGGAGACAGACAGCCCGATTAAAAAATGGGCAAAAGACCTGAACAGACAACTCACTGTGGATGACATACGAAGTACCCAGAGGCATCTGAAAGAATGCTCAACATCACTAGCCATCAGAGAGATGCAAATTAAAACTACAATGAGATACCACCTCACATCTGTCAGAATGACAATCATCAACAAATCAACAAACAACAAGTGTTGGCAAGGATGTGGGGCAAAGGGAACCCTCCTGCACTGTTGGTGGGAATGCTGGCTGGTACAGTCACTATGTAAAACAGTATGGAGTTTCCTCAATAAACTAAAAATGGTACTGCCCTCTGATCCAGCAATTCCACTACTAGAACTATACCCCAAGAATCCTGAAACACCAATTCATAAGAACCTATGCACACCTATGTTCATAGCGGCACTATTTACAATAGCCAAGTGCTGGAAACAGCCTAAGTGCCCATCAGTGGATGATTGGGTCAAAATACTTTGGTACATTTACACAATGGAATTCTATATAGCAGAAAGAAAGAAGGAACTTGTACCCTTTGCAACAACATGGATGGAACTGGAGAGTATTATGCTTAGTGAAATAAGCCAGTCAGTGAAGGACAAATATCACATGATCTCACCCATTACAGGACAATAATGAACAAAACTACCAACAAGCAAAACAGAACCAAATATATGAATACAGTGAATAGGCCTTCATTGGTCAGGGGGAAAAGTGTTGGGGGGAGGGGGGAGGCTGAGGCAAGAAAGGGGAGTAGCTTAGATAAGAACCTAGTATAAAGGAACCATGGGCATGGAAAACAGGTGGGACTGACTTTGGGGGGAATGGGTAGGTGGGGAGGGGTACAGAGGGGAGCAAAAAGAGGATAGATGTAATACAACAATAAAATTTTTTTAAAAAGTAAAAAAAAAAAAAAAAGAACCTACGTACCCCTATGTTCATAACAGCGTTATTTACAATAGCCAAGTGCTGGAAACAGCCTAAGTGCCCATCAGTGGATGACTGGATGAAAAAACTTTGGTACATTTACAGAATGAAACACTACATAGTAAAAGAAAGAAGGAACTTCTAACCTTTGCAACAACATGGTTGGAACTATAAAGTATTATGCTTAGTGAAATAAGCCAGTCAGTGAAAAAGACAAATACCACATGATCTCACCCATTACAGGACAATAATGAACAAAACAAACAAGTAAAAAAGAACCAGATATATGAATACAGTGAATAGGCCTTCAGTTGCCAGGGGGAAGGGGATTAGGGGTGAGGATGAGGCAAAGAAGGGGAGCAGTTTAGATAAGAACATAGTATGGAAAAACCATGGATGTGGACAACATGTGGGATTGAGTTTGTGGGGGAGTGGGTGGGTGGGAAAGAGGACAGAGGGGAGCAAAAAGGGGATGGATGTAATACAACAACAATAAAATTAAATAAAAATAAATAAATGTAATACATCACATCAACAAAATGAAAGACAAAAACCATAGGATTATATCAATAGATGCTGAAAAAGCATTTGATAAAGTACAGCAACCATTTATGATAAAAACCCTCAGCAAAATGGGAATAGAGGGAGCATACCTCAACATCTTAAAGGCCATATATGAGAAACCTGAAGCCACCATCTTACTCAATGGGCAAAAACTAAAAGCTTTCCCCCTACAATCAGGAACAAGACAAGACTGTCCACTTTCTCCACTTCTGTTCAACATTGTCTTGGAAGTTGTAGCCATAGCTATCAGAGAAGAAGAAGGAATCAAAGGTATCCAAATTGGAAAGGGGGAAGTCAAACTGTCATTATTTGCAGATGATATGATAGTGTACATACAAAACCTGATAGGCTCCACCAAAAACTTATTTGACCTAATTAACAAATTTAGCAAAATAGCTGAATATGAAGTCGATATTCAAATATCAAAAAAAGCATTTTTATATATCAATAATGAAACATCAGAGATAGAAGCTAGAAAACAAATCCCATTTACCATAGCAAAAAGAAAAATAAAATACTTAGGAATCAGCTTAACCAAGGGAATAAAAGACCTGTACTCAGAAAGCAACAGGACATTGAAGAAAGAAATTAAGGAAGATACAAATAAATGGAAGCATATACCATGTTCATGGATGGGAAGAATGAACATCATTAAACTGTCCATATTACTCAAAGCAATCTATAAATTCAATGCAATCCCAATTAAAATACCAATGACAGACTTCACGGAGATAGAATAGATATCCTACACTGAAATATGTTTCCTGATACTTCAACAAGGGCAAAGGAAATAAAAGAACAATTAACAAATGGGACTATGTCAAATTGAAAAGTTTCTGTTCAGCTAAAGAAAACACCAGCAAAATTCAAAGGGAACAAACTGTATGGGAAAGCATATTTGCAAATGATACCTCAGACAAGAGTTTGAGCTCCAAAATATATAAAGAACTAATGTTACAAAACACCAGGGAGACATACAGCCCAATTAAATAATGGGCAAAAGACCTGAACAGACAACTCACTGTGGATGACATGCAAAGGGCCCAAAGGCATCTGAAAGAATGCTTAACATCACTAGCCATCAGAGTGATGCAAATTAAAACCATAATAAGATACCACCTCACACCTGTCAGAATGACAATCATCAACAAATCAACAATCAACAAGTGCTGGCGAGGATGTGGGGCAAAGGGAACCCTTCTGCACTTTTGGTGCAAATGCAGGCTGGTGCAGTCACTATGGAAAACAGTATAGAGTTTCCTCAAAAAACTAAAAATGGAACTGTCTTCTGATCCAGCAATTCCACTACTAGGACTATACCTGAAGAATCCTGAAATACCAATTCATAAGAACCTATGTACCCCTATGTTCATAGCAGCGCTATTTACAATAGCCAAGTGCTGGAAACAGCCTAAGTGCCCATCAGTGGATGACTGTATCAAAAAACTTTGGCACATTTATACAATGGAATACTACACAGCGGAAAGAAAGGAGGAATTCCTACCCTTTGCAACAACATGGATGGAATTAGAAAGTATTATGCTTAGTGAAATAAGTCAGTCAGTGAAAGACAAATACCATACCATCTCACCCATTATAGGACAATAATGAACAAAACAAACAAAGAAGGAAAACAGAACTAGATACATGAATACAATAAATAGACCTTCAGTGGGCAGAGTGGAAGAGGAAGGAGGGAGGAAGACACAAAGAAGGGGAGCAGTTTAGTCAAGGAACTAGCATAGAAGAACCATTGACATGGATAACAAGTGGAATTGACTTTGGGTGGAAGTGGGTGGGCTGGGAAGGGGACAGAGGGGAGGAAATAGGGCATGGATGTAATACATCAACATTAAAATAAAATTTAAAAAAACAACAACTTTAAAACCTCTCCAAGAAGAAATGTTCAATTTGGGCAGAAGCACCAGGGTTAAATCACTTTGTGACAGGGAGATAGGTGTGCTACCTTCTTAAATGTTTACATTTTAGTGGTATGGCTCCCAAACTCTCAAAAACAAGCAAACAAACAAACAAATGAACAAACAAGAACCCCAAATAAACCAGTTCTTGGTTGTAAAGCTAACAATATACTTGTAAAATATATATGAAATATCTTTATAAAAATAAATCATATATATGTATATAAGATATACCCACTTAAGATGTTTTCAAATATCACACAACTTTTCTATAGGCCTATCTACATTTATAGATAGCTATATCATGTATATAGGTATATCCAAAATATATTTCTATAAAAGTAATCATATAAAACCTATACCACATATTAAAATACATATACAAGTATATCATACACACATACACATATCAAAAGGTCTTTCAGCAACAAAGAACTTTCATTGTTAAATTTTCCCTTAAAAAATACACACACACCCAATAAATATTTACTATCATGTTTCTGAGTTAAATTCAGATTAAGCCACTTCAATTTTTATTAAATGGAAATGTCCATCCTTTGCTAATATCATTTCACTACTTTTCTGGAACAATCATGTTAAATCATTTGGCTAAGAACACTGAATCTTTTAGCCATTAATGTTAACCTATTCAATACTGACAATGACAAAGTGTTGCATTTCATTTAAGACAAAGCATTCTAACGCAATACTGTACTAAATAAATGGAAAAAATTATATCTTTACTTCCTTCAATTTTATTTTATAGGCTTCATACCATACAGTAAAATCATACACATCAAGTTGGTATAATATGAATTTTTTCTTTTTAATTTGGGGTTTTAATGAAATTGACCGGAGTCCAATAAACCATCCCAAATTCCCACAATCTACTTTTGAATTATAATATTTCATGCTAGAAATTAAATGCCAGACCCCTGAGGAGGAAAGAAATTTTTAAGCTCTGTCACATAAGAGAAAGGGGTTTCTCTATTTTTTTAAAGTATATTTTATTGATTACAGTTTATAGTTGTCCTAATTTTTTTCCTTTGCTCCCCTCCGCCCAATACCCACCTTCCCTCCAGCAATGCTCTCACCCTTAGTTCATGTCCATGGATGGTGCATGGATGGCTTCACCCTTTCCTGTACTATACTTAACATACCCCCATCTATTTGTTCCTACCAATTTTGCTTCTTTTTTTTTTTTTTAATTTTATTTATTATTTTTCAGAGAGAGGGGAAGGAAGAGAGGAAGAGAGGGAGAAAAACATCACCTGTTTCCAGATACAGACCTGGCTGGAGACCTGGCTTGCAACCTAGTTGCCCTGGCTGGGAATCGAATCAGCAACCTTTGTGTTCGCAGGCTGGTACCTTACCCACTGTGCCACCAGCCAGGGTCAATTTTGCTTCTTGATCCCTGCACTAGTTACATCTTTCTTCCCAACCCCCTTCCCAGCTGATAACCCCCCCAAATGATCTCCATAACTATGATTCTATTACTGTTTTGATTGTTTACTTAGTTGTGTTTTTGTTCAGTTGTTGATAGTTGTGAGTTTGTTGCCATTTTAATGTTCATAGTTCTCATCTTCTTTTTCTTAAACAAGTCCCTTTAACATTTTGTATAATAAGGGTTTGGTGATGATAAACCTTTAGCTTTACCTTGTCTGGGAAGTACTTTATCATAGTTGTATGGAGGTCCATGCTTTTAGTCACGTTGAATACTTCTTGCTACTCCCCTTTTGCCTGCAAAATTTCTTTTTAGAAATTAGCTGACAGTCTTATGGAAACTCCCTTCCATAAGAAGGCTTAATTCGGGGGAGCAAAAAGGGGATAGATGTAATACAACAACAATAAAATTTAAAAAAAAAAAGAAGGCTTAATTGGGAGCCCTGGCTGGTGGCACAGTGGACAAAGGCACTGGCCTGTGAACTCAAAGGTCACTAGTTCGATTCCCAGCCAGGGCACATAACCAGGTTGCAAGCCAGATCTCCAGCCAGGTCTGTGGCTGGAGGCAGGTGAAAGGCAACCATACATTTATGTCTCTCTCCCTCTCTGCCTCTCTCTCTTCCCCATTCTCTAAAAATAATACATAAAATCTTTTTTTAAAAAAGGGCTTAAATTGTAGGTAACTCTTTTCTTTTCTCTTGCTGCTTTTGAGGTTTTCTCTTTATTTTTAACCTTTGGTATTTTAATTTTGATGTATCTTGGTGTGGTCCTCTTTGGCTTGAGGACTCTGTGCTTCCTGAACTTATGTCTAGTTCTTTTTATTTTTTTTTTGGGGGGGGGGCAAATTAGGGAAGTTTTCTTTAATTATTTTTTCATATAAAAGTTCAATTTCTTGTTCTTCCTCTTCATCTTGCATCCCTATGATTCAGATATTGGTACATTTAAAGTTACCCCAGAGGTTTCTAGGTCTCTCTTCATTTTTGTACATTTTTGTTTCTTCTTTCTGTTTCAGTTGAATGGTTAGTTTTTCCTTTTGTTCCAAATCGTTGATTTCAATCTTGGTTTCCTTCCCACCACTGTTGGTTCCCTGTATATTTTTCTTTATTTAACTTTGTATAACCTTCCCTTCTTTCTTTTTTAAATTAAAATATTTTTCAGTTTTATTTATTTATTTATTTAATTTTATTGTTGTTGTATTACATCCATCCCCTTTTTGCTCCCCTCTGTCCCCCTCCCCACCCATCCATTCCCCCCAAAGTCAATCCCATCTGTTGTCCATGTCCATGGTTCCTTTATACTAGGTTCTTGTCTAAGCTGCTCCCCTTTCTTGCCTCTGCCTCCCCCCAACCTTCCCTTCTTTCTTTGTTTTGTGGCTGTATTCAATCACTTTTCTGAGCATCCTGATCATCAGTGTTTTAAACTCTGCATCTGATAGGTTGACTACCTCCATTTCATTTAGTTCTTTTCCTGGGGTTTTGTTCTGCTCTTTCATTTGGGCCATATTTCTTTGCCTCTTCAATTTGGCAGCTCTTCTATTTGTTTCTGTGTATTGGGTAGAGCTACTTTGGCTTCATGCCTTGGTAGTTTGGCCTAACGTAGTAGTATCTTGTAAGGTCCAGTGGCACAGTCTCCCCTATCACCCAAGCTGGGTACTTAATTGAGCTGCACCCTTTGTATGGGCTGAGTACACCCTCCTCTTGTTGAGCCTTGGTTACTGTTGGCAGATCAAAGGGAGTGGCTTATCTGGGTCAATTAGCTGCAAGGATTGCCTGTGACCCCTGATCACCAACCTCCGTTCTCTGTAGAGTATCAGCTGTGCAGGGGTACCATGGTGGTGTTCCTGTGTGGTCTATAGCTGTCAACTAGTGTGCTCACACTAGGGTTTCCAGTGGCAGAGACCAAGGTCAGCCCAGTCCTGTGTTTTGCCAGGGCACACTGCCTGAGCTTTAAAGCAATCTAAGATGGCTGCTATTTTGCTGGTCTTGGAGACTCCCAGGCAAAGCCAAGCTGTGAATCTAACCTTACTGCTGTTACTGCCAAGCCTGAAGCTCAATGAGGCCAGCTGGTGCTTGTTTATATGATTTAGGAAGTTGTGAAGCATGAATAAGACCAACCATTCACATGTAAAAACAGCTTGGGTGGGCCGCATTATGTTAGGTGGAGCACAGTCTCTGAGGATCTTTAAGTGTTAGCCAAGTTTATGGAGTCTCAGGTATGGCAGTAGCTCCCTGGCTCTGTTGGGGGAGAATTTAGATAAGAGATAATGGTTGATGCTTGCCTGGATGCCAGACACTTCAGTGTCTCCCTGTATACCACTGGTACCTTTCAAGTTGCTACCCTGGTCCTCGAGCTCAGAGGGAATGAGTCTGAATAGATGAGTCCATGTGTGGGTTCTTTAAAAGGAACTGTTTAGGACTCCAGAAATTTCTTCCACTGACTCAATCCCTGCTGGTTTTTGCAGCCAGGAATTATTGGGACTTACCTTCCTGGCACTAGAGCCCTGGACTGGAACTCCTTGCTTTTGAGATACTCCTCCTACATTTTTATCAACTACAAGTGGATGAGGGACCAGCCTGTTTCACATCAGTTCCCCTTCTACCTGTTTGGATGGATGTAGTTTCTTTAATTCCATAGTTGCCAGAGGTTCTGGCTGACGGTTGTTCTATATTTTAGTTATAATTTTGATGTGATTATGTGAAGAGGTGAGCCGTGTCTGTGTATGCCTCCATGTAGTGATAATTATTTCTTATTGGCACTAGGAATCTAAACTCCCCAAAACAGTTTAGGAAAATTTAGAATATAATTAATTAACAAAAGGCAGCAGGTAGTATCTACTTTGGAATAAGAAAATAGCCTACCTAGTGTAATGAACATAAGTATCTCTATCTTAAAGTTAATACAGTGTCTTGGACACTTTACCTCCTGGACCCTTTACCTCCTTCCCTTCCCTGGGAAGGCTCTGGAATAGGTACTCACACCAATTCTCTCTCCAGGGTGAGGCACCCTCCATGCTTCGCTCACCTCACCCTGGCATTACAGCCTCTGTCCACCAGATGTTTTTGCTCATTCATGCATTCTCTCTGCTGCTTTCCTAAAACTGTGAGTTCTGGGGGGAGTCAGGGGTGGAAGGTGTGGAAATCCATTTGTTGCTGTGACTAGAGGCTACTTTCTGTAACTTTCCTTTATAACTGATAAGCTGGACTTGTTTGCCATATGTTTTGGCATGCCGGCTCCTTTTAGCATTTGGGAGCTGCTCTGTATACAGTCCTTTGATGAAACACCTAGCTTTAATACATTTTATTACTTGAAACATACTGCTGTAATAAGTTAACTTTTGTTTCCTAAAATTATGGAACATCTATACATACAGAATCTAGAGCTATAAACAAGGTTATGTTAAAATAAAACATACTGCTGCTACCTACACATCTAATTTCCAAAGCAAAACCTAACAGTGCAATAGCAAAGCTCTTTAAAAACAATGTTTTCCTATTAAAAAAAAGAATAAATAACATTTAATGAGCTCCTTCCCTGAATAGCATGATAAAAGAGAATTGTAGCAATGTACCTGCTATAATGCAGCATTCAAAAGAGCCAATTCTTTAGTAAACATTTTCACAATTTGTGCATTCTCAAATATGCTTTATCAGTCTTTTACAAGTTTTTTTCATTATCCAACTAGTGCTCATTTTTATCATATTGTAAATAAAATATCTGCAAGACACTCGACTGTAAAGGATTTTAGGTAGGAATAGCAACCTAATGTAGTATGTCTGGGTGTATTAATAAAGAATAAGAAAGGTCTTATAAGTAGGCTGAGACATTTGTAAATATGTAGGAAACATAATCTATTTGCAAAGGGAGAGTTTTAATACCCAGATACAAATTCAGCTGCTTCTTGTGGTGCCAGTGGAAATAGTGCAGAGGTCTCTAACCAGAGAACCATGTCACGAGCGAAAGTGGGTAGTGGAGAGCCAGGTGACAGCATACAGCTGTCCTTCTTGCTCTCCTTTGCTACCACCAAATTCCTATGTCATACTGAACCTATCACATGTCCACAGCATGAACAGGCTTCTATTTTTAAATGCAAATGCATCCTGGTAGGAATAAGTCTAATCCACACTGTACTTCCAATGATTTATTTAGAATTGATCAATACCTTCCAGAGATTGATCTCTGGGGGTAATGATCAGGAATATTTATTTTAAAATATCCTTTTATTTTATTCAACTAATACATCTATTTCTTACCATAAGCTAGGTTCTACCCTAACTGCTCTACGACTATTAACAAGGGAACAGGACAAACTGGGGCTGAAGGTATCTTGAGAAGAGAATGAGGCAATCAGCAGATGGGTAGGAGGAGGTGATATGATAATAGGGGAGAAAGCAGGAGAAAGATCTAGAAGGGAGATGTTTGAATAAAAAAACTGTCACCCCAGCCAGGGCACATAACCAGGTTGCAAGCCAGGTCTCCAGTCAGATCTGTGGCTGGAGGCAGGTGAAAAGCAACCATACATTGATGTCTCTCTCCCTCTCTGCTTCTCTCCTTCCCCTCTTCCTAAAAATAAAGAAATAAAATCTCAAAAACAAACAAACAAACAAAAAAAAACCGTCAGCTTTATAACCTTGTCTGGACCCTTCCTAGCTAGAGACAAATTTCTGTCATAAATTCTTGTCATTGTTGAAAATTGATCCAAATTTAGTTGTCAACATAGTTCATAATGAGGTCTCTATTTTGATCCAGTATCTGAGATTCCCACTGAAAAGAGGAAGGATTTGGAAAACTTATGATTCATTTCTATATTCTGGCCATTCAGACAATTATCATCTCTGTTTACTATTTCCATTTCTACTTCCTTCCCAGGGAGACTATCTCGTGTAATATGGACAAGCTCCCTATTTTTGGCTGCCTTTGTGGAACGCTTCACAAATAAGAAATTCTATTTCTTTAGGTACATGGCTGTGGCAATAGAATGTACTTTATCTTCAACTGCTTTTAACAAGCTTTTTGGACATGGAAGAACATGGCACTGATGTCACTGCCTTTGCATAGAGTTGTTCTTGTTACTCTAAGCTCCAGCAAGGAATGCAGCACAGTATTATTCTCCACATGGATCACCTTGTATGGGCTTCCACACAAAGGGAAACTCAATAAAAGATGCTGACAGGTTGAAAATAGTATACTACCTCTCCATCAATGGGTAAAGCTAGAACAGTGAGGGCACAAATACAGGGGAAAGCAGGTAATGGCCAATGCAAAATCATGGCCATGGGTTAAGTGAATTTATAGAAGTGAGATGCAAAATATATTTAATTTATGGCTTTAGCCTAATACCACCCAATATTTAGAAACAAATGCATTATTTTATTAATGTTATCATCCCAAGTATATAAAAAAATGAGTGATTTAAAAAAAATTCTCACCCAAGGATGTTTACTGACTTTTGAAGAGAGAAGACAGGGAAGAGAGAGAGGGATGGGGGAAGGGAAAGAGAGAGAGGGAGAGAAAGAGAAGATATGTGAGAGAAAAAAACATTGATTGGTTGCCTCCCATATGTGCCCAGACCCACAATCATTTTGGTACATGGGATGACACTGCAATCAACTAAAATCTGTTCAGAGTAAAAATGACTGATATTTAATAAGCTCAAACATGATACAAATTGCTTGACAAAATCAGCCAAGTATTTTCTGAATATCTGAGTAGAATCAGAAGGGCAGAGATGCAGCTCTAGCCACATTACCTCAGCAGCTGTCCCTCTTCTTGTTGGACAAAGGGTTGCTTCCAGTTACCTTTTGATTGAGTGACAGAATACCACTCAGATACATCACCCCCCACCCCAATTTTGCTTGGCTCCTTGTTTGACCCTGTTCAATGAGAGGGAGAGCAGCATTTCCAATGGAATTTCACAGGAGATAAAACCTCAAATTTGGCTACACTACACACACACACACACACACACACACACACACACACTTACTTTGGAGTACTTGGCACATACTTATTATTTCTATTGTTACTTCTAAAAAGTATTTGAGGCAAAACACATTATTGTGCTATAATGTATCCTTGTAATTAACAAAACATTTCTCAAGTTACAAAAGAGGATACTTAAATTTTTCTGTTATTTACTTGCTTACTATTCGACTAGTCATTTACTAACTAGATATCAACTTTGGAGGCTAAGTTAAATGTGATATTACCTTTATAGATTGTCTCTTAGTCACATAATTCTCAGACTGAAGCAATTTCTCATAGTCTTCAAAAATCTATTGAAAAGAAAATAAATATTAGTGTAAAACTGGCAGTGATTTCTCGGCATTAGGTTTGCTTGCTTTCTTGTTTTAGACCTTAGCCCAGTGAAGTCCAACTGCTGTGCTTGCTATCTCTATAATCCAAGACTGATCACCACTGTGTACTGGAAGTTTCTCCTTTCATGATCCTCATTTACTCATAAAAGACACTGGGGAGTAGGGAGGTCAGGTGATACAACAGACATACTTCTTTATTTTATTTTAGTTCTACAAGTTAGAAATCAAGTAGAAAAATGTAATAATTGAGTACTTGCAATGAATCATTTTGCAAGACAGCTCATTTTATGTCATATTAAAGAAACCTGTTTATGTAGACTTGCTGGTAGCTATTAGTCTATGAATAATTTGAGACATTAAATATACACACTTAATCTTTGCCAGGGTTTCACCTGGCAACTCATATATAATAAAACTGTCAAATTCATAGCATGAACAGGTGAGGAACAGGGCTACTACTTTAGCCACATGATGGCAATGCTAATCCCAACTAGCATCTCTGAATCACTTCTATTCTCCCCAGAAGTTGGGGGACACTGTGCTTGAAGCCCCTGTTTCCTAATGATCACAAATCATTACTTAAGCCCTTCAGTTCAACTTGGAGAGCCAGTGGCTTGAGAAGCTCAGCATCAACTTTCTACAATACATAGACACTTAAAGATTACTAAGGTGGAAAGTACAAGAGTAGCAGCAGAGAATTAAGTTAGTGTTTAGAGGCTGTAAAAGTACAAAACAGCCTCCACAGAGGGCCAAGTGTAAGGTGTGTGCATGTGTATGATGAGGGCAAGCTGTGCACAAGGATGATAAATTACTAAGAAAGAATTAAAAAGTAAAAGTAAAAATAGAAACATTGTAGCTGGAGGCAGGTGAAAAACAACCATACATTGATGTTTCTGTTTCTTTCCCTCTCTGCCTCTTTCCCTTCCCCTCTCTCTGGAAATAATAAATTAAAAATCTTAAAAAAAAAAAAAGAAAAAGAAACATGTAGCTCACATTAAAGTCATGGTAACTATACTATTTTATATTAAAAACTTATTATTATTCTAATTGTCATGAAACACAAGGAGGATTTTTTTGTTCATTAAATTTACTGTAAAAACTTCATGGTTTTAATTGCATTATAAATGCAGATACATGAATAATGTATGACTTGACTTCTGAAGCTACCAGTTTCATTATTTTAGAGTATATACTATGTGCTCCAGTTTAGTGGTTTATTGCTAAAAAAAATTACACTCAAGAACTATGAAATATTTGCGGGAACACAAATTCTCAGAGCCAGTGTTCAGGTCAGTGCAGCTGGCTCAGTGGCTGGGAAACTGCTAAAATACACAAGAAGTGACTACAAGTACAAAGACAAATTAGATAAATAAGGCGTTCAAAGGCAGTTCTCAAATTGTTGGTCTCTCAAATTGTTGTGTATTATCCCTGATTTCAAAACAGAATTGTCCGTTTACCTTACTCATTCTATAGAAAAGATTAGCAGTTGATACTACAAGTTTTGGCATAAGCTTTCTTAGCTCTCTTTTGTTTTCATTTATTATAAATGTAATATCTAATGAGTCTTTATTTAAGATTCCAGCTAGCTACTAGTAACTACTGAACAACCAAACTCGAATAACAATTTATTTTGTAAGTTCAAAAATATACCATTTTCTTTTAGTTGTAAAGCTTTGGGATGCTTCTGGCAATAAGAATTATTTTCCCTTCATGTTTTACATTTACATCAAAGTATTCCAATTGTTATCACAAATATTTTCTTGATAATTTTAGGATATTAAAATCACCTTGATTTCATTAATTTAAACTGTACTATTTAACAGATAAGGTTCCTGCCTCTCAGGGAGCTGAAGAAACAGCTAGGAAGATAAAAGCATATCATAATAATACAATGTGAAAAATGAGAGATTTAGAAAGGGAGGCAAAAAGAAAGAGAATGTGTATAAGTGTGAATGTGAGTGTGTGTGGTTAGGGAAAGCTTCCTAGAGGCATCACATTTCATCCTGATCTCAAAAGGATGAGTTGGATTCACTATTAGAGGAGGGAATTGGAAGACAAATATTTTGGTATTTCTGCTAGTAAGTAAAACTAATTATCAACCAGATTAAGTGATTTATTTCAGTAAGGGTGTGATATTCTTCCATTGGAAAGAGCTGCTGGCTTTTAAGAGCAAAAAGGATGCACTTAAATCAAAATCAAAGTGAGCAGATGCTAATTGTTTTCTGGCGCTCCAGGGCACAATTAGAAGAGATGTGAAAAAAAAGAGAAAGCCCTGATCTCCTGCCATTCTCAATTTTTCCTAAAGTTTCCTGATGACCTAGCTTCCAGGAAATAGACAAATTTGGTATACAGTTGATTGGTTGGTTTCTCTACGGATCTTAAATAGGTGTGTGTACTCACAGATCTACAAAAAAGGGAGGGAGTGAAGGAGGGAGGGAGGGAGAGAGAATGAGGTAAAGACTTAAAAAGTATCTTCTACTTACAGTGTCATAATTTTCTTCTAAGAATTGTGCTACCAAAACTTTATGCCGGGTTAGTAAATCCTAGAAAAAGAATAACCAAGTGAAATAAGATTATTATAGTTAATAAATTATATAAATCTTTTCTTTCTAAAATTTAATAAACCTGTTAATTTGAAATGTAAAGTTTCAGAAGAAAATTTTTGTCTACATCTCAAAATTATTTCCATTCTTAGTTTAAGGGGTCAAATACAAGTTTATTTCATGTGAAAAACAAGGGTTTGTCTTAAATTTATATTATTGCTAGGTCATAGCAATAATTTAATTACTAAAACAAATGAAATTTTAGAGATGAATTTACAATATATTTCTTCAAGCCACAATATACATTGTGCATAGGATATAATATTCAAATAAAGCGTCTGAATATCTTTTAAAAGTGTCATTAGTAATCATTTCTAAAAAAAGAATTCTGAATAAACTCAAACCATGTCACACATTAACAGATTTTTAAGAATTTTTTTCACATGCAAAAATACACTTATTAACATACATTATTTTTACACATATTTAAAGTACATACTGGACTTTGAAGAGTTATTACAAAAAAATTTAAAATGGGCCAATAGCTTACATAATAATTACAGTTAAATGATTGTATTTTAGATATATTATAGCAAGATTAAGCAGTTTTTCTTCTTTAATACTCATTTTACTCTGGAATGCTATTTTTGTGAAATATATCACAGAAATGGTATATTGCAGAACTCACTTTTGTGAAAGTTGTCCTAGAGACAGTGCCAAACCCATAGTAAAAAAGGAATTTGATTTTTGAGTCAGATCCTCCCCCCTCAAATAATATAACTCAACTTTATTTTAAGTCACTGGAACTACAACTTATTCTTTTTTGGCATTTTCCATCTTAAATAGTAGATATATTTATTTATTTAGGCTGTGCGCAGGTCTTACTTCTTTCAATACGCTCTGTTTTTCCTTTACACGTGTTTTACAAGTTGAAGCCTTCAGAAATAATGGCACTTGCAGTGCTAAGCTAGTTTTCAGAGTAGGAATTATTATGTCTACTAAGTTGAGGTAAAAAAATTAAAATCCCTAGGATTTAAATAATTTTGTATAATGGTATTCTAGCTATTCTTTGAACTTGTGGTTGACTTCCTGTGTGGTCCTAAAGTAACCCCTGAACTATTTAAGAGTCCGTTGAGGTAGAGATTAGCTATGTTCACATTTCAATAATAAAGTTTACTATAGCATTAATTCCTTTTCCCAAACATCCCCAGTTTGGGGGCCTTCATAACTGGAAATGTGAATTTCCACAATCTATTTGAAAGGAATCTCATCTAATTTACATGCTAATATGAGAATATATATTGTCTATGTACACAAATCATATAGTTTAGTAGTTTGCAACTTCCATCCAAATTGATCTTCATTCTCAGAATCTTTTCTAACCTAAGATTGACTAATTTCATAACACACCCATGACCTCTTGGTTGTTCTTTAAAACATAAATTGCTAACAAAATCTATATATTATACACCCACAAATAAGCACATATTTTGTAACAGTGAGTAAGAAAGATAGCATGTCTTCTATGTAATATACATCCACATTTTCTTACTTTTTTCTTTTTCCTTAACTGCATTCGATTTTTCTGAGTTATCGGAACATGATTTTCCCATATTGTGAAATAATTCCAATCTAAGAAAACTTAACCTGCAGTAATGCAGGTACAACATACAAAATTATACCTTATTTAGTAAAATATATTTATAACAAGATCATTCTAAAGCATTCATAAGTTAAAGTTGGTTCTTATCCAACTTTGATTGGTACATTTAATACATTTACCTTTAAGATTATTATTGATAGGTACTTAATTCATTATCTATTTTTTCCTTTGTACCTGTGTTCCTCTCTGTTTCTTCATCTTCTTAAAGCAGACCCTTTAGCATCTCTTGCAATGTTGATTTGGTGGAGATGTATTCTTTTAGACTTCTTTTGTCCAGGAAACTCCTTCTTTCACCTTCCATTTTGAATGACAGCCTTATTGGGTAGAGTATTCTTGGTTGCAGGCCTTTGTTTTTCATTGCTTGAAATGTTTTTTGCATTCCCTTCTATCTTGTTGTGTTACTGTTGAGAAATCAGCTGATAACCTTATAGGAGCCCCCTTGTATGTTATTAGCTGTTTCTCTCTTGCTGCTTTTAGGATTCTCTCCTTGTCTTTGAAATTTGCCATTTTCATTATGATGTGTCTTGGAGTGGGCCTGTTTGGGTTCATCTTCCTTGGGACCCTCTGTGCTTCCTGAACTTGCATGCCTTTTTTTCTCCTCAAGCCAGGGAAGTTTTCTGTCATTACTGTTTCAAACAGGTTTTCCATCCCTTGCTCCTCTTCTCCTTCTGGTATACCTATGATACGGATGTTATTACGTTTCATGTTGTCCTGCAGCTCTCTTAAAACCTCTTCATTCATTTTTAGTCTTTTTTCATTTTGTTTCATTGCCTGGGAATTTTTTTCTATATTGACCTCCAGCTTGATAATCCGATCCTCTGCTTTCTTTACCCTGCTTTTGATTGCATTCTTCATTTCCTCCTGGTTCTTACTGATGTTTTTTTTGTCCTTTAAAATGCTTGCGTAGTTCTCAGAAAGTTCCTTGTACCTTACCTGGAGTTGTTTGTAGTTTTCTTTGAGCTCGATGAGCTCATTAAGTTTCTCTATCATCATTATTTTGAATTCCATGTCTGATAGGGTGCTTGCCTCTATTTCATTTTGCACTCTTCCTGGGGATTCCTTCTTTCCATTTGCTGAGGGTTTATTTCTTTGTCCTCCCATTTTAGGTGGCTCTTGTTTGTTTCTGCTTCTTAGATTGGTCTGCTTTGACTTACAGTCTTAGTGGTGTGACCTTCTGTGGTGTAGAGGTGCACTTTGTTTACTTCCTGGATCTGTGCATGAAATTATTCTTTCATTTGGGGGTGGGGGATGTGGGAGGAGCTCCAAAGCTCCAACCGACTGAACCACCCGACCAAAGCAGATCAAGGCTGGCAGTGAGAACTACCAGATAATTTTGAAATCCTCCTAAGTGTACACGCCTGCTCCTCCATCTGTGCGCCCAGGAGGCCAGGGGCCAGATTTTTAAGAATTTTAACCTTTAGTTTTTTTCCTTTTTCCTCTTTATTATTTTTCTTTTCAATTATATTTTTGATTATGCTATTACAGTTGTCCCAGTTTTCTTTTTGCCCTCTTCCACCAGGACTCTACAATCCCTCAGGCAATTTCCACATCATTTTTATATTGATGGGTCTTGTTCTTTAGCTACTCCATTTCCTATACTGTACTTTACACCCCCATTGCCATTCTGCAGCTACCTATTCATTCTTAATTCCCTGGCCTCTTCACCATTTCTCTACACCCCCATCCCATCTGGCAACCATGAAAATGCTCTCCCATGATTCTCTGTTGTTCTTTTTACTTAGTTTGTGTTTAAGATTCAATTGTTGGTAGATAATGTACTTACTGCCATTTTATTGTTCATAGTTTTGATTTTCTTACGTAAGTCCCTTTAACATTTTAGATAATAATGACTTAGTTATGATAAATGCCTTTAGTTTTTGATTGTGTGGGAAGTCTTTATCTGCCCTTCAATTCTAAATGGTACCTTTGCTAGATAGAGCAACCTTGCCTATAGGTCCCTGCTTTTCATGACTTTGAGTATTTCTTGCCAGTCCCTTCTAGCCTGCAAAGTTTCTTTTGAGAAATTAGCTGACAGTCTTGTGGGAATTCTCTTGGAGGTAACTAACTGCTTTTCTCTTGCTGCCATTAAGATTCTCTTTTATCTTTAACATTTGGCCTTTTAATTAAGCTATATCTTGGAGTAGGTATCTTTGCATCCATCTTGTTTAGGACTCTGCTTCATGTCTATTTCCTTCACCAAATTAGGGAAGTTTTCTTTCATTATTTTTCAAATAAATGTCCTATTTCTTTCTCTTTCTCTTCTCCTTCTGGCACCCCTATGATACTAATGTTGGAATGCCTGAAGTAGTGCCAGAGGCTGCTGACACTATCCTCATTTTATTAGGATTCTTTTTTCTTGTTCTAATTGGTTGTTTTTGCTCATGTTCAAAATCATTGATTTTATTCTCAGCCTCATCCATTCTACTGTTGTTTCCCCGTAAATTGTTCTTCACTTAAATTCGTGTATCCTTCATTTTAAAATTTTTTTTATTATTTTAAAAATATTTTATTTATTATTTCCAGAGAGAGGGGAAGGGGCAGAGGCAGAGGGGAGAGAAACATCAGCTTATGGTTGCCTTTCACCTGCCTCCAGCTACAGACCTGGCTGGAGACCTGGCTTGCAACCTGGTTATGTGCCCTGGCTGGGAATCAAACCAGCAACCTTTGGGTTTGCAGGCTGGCACCTAATCCACTCTGCCTCCAGTCAGGGCTGTACTTTATCTTTTTAGTTGCTATAGTAAGTGGGATTTGTTTTCTAATTTCTTTCTCTGATATGCCATTGTTGATGTATAAAAATACCTTTAATTTCTAGATATTGACTTTGTATCCAGCTATTTTTGCCAAATTCACTTATTAGGTTGAGTAGTTTTTTTAGTGAAGTCTATATGGTATTTTATGTACACTATCAGGTCATCTGCAAATAATGACAGTTTTACTTACTCCTTTCCAATTTGGATGCCTTTGATTCCTTTGTTTTGTCTGATAGCTATGGCTAGAACTTCCAAGACTATGTTGAGTAGAAATGGAAAGAGTGGACAACCTTGCCTTGTTCTTGATCTTAAGGGAAAGACTTTCAATTTTTGCCTGTTGAGTATGATGTCAGTTGCAGGTTTCTCATATATGGCCTTTATTATGTTGAGACATGTTACCACTATTCCCATGTTGCTGAGCATGAGTTCCCATTTTTATCATAAAAGGGTGCTGTACTTTATCAAAAAAAATTTTGGCATCTATTAATATCATCATATGGTTTTTGTCTTTCATTTTGATTTATGTGGTGTATTACATTTATTGATTTGCGAATATTGAACCAACTTTGCATCCCTGGGATGAATCTCACTTGGTAATGGTGTAATATTTTTAATATATTGCTGGATTGGGTTTGCCAGTATTTTGTTGAGAATTTTTGCATCTACATTCATCAGAATGTATATATTGGCCTGTAGTTTTCCTTCTTTGTTGTATCTTGACCTGATTTTTAGGTTAGAGTAATACTGGTCTCATAAAAAGAGTTTGCGAACCTTCCCTCTTCTTGGATGTTTTGGAATAAGGTTGAGAAAGATAGGAGTTAGTTCTTCCTTGAATGTTTGGTAAAATTCCCCTGTGTAGCCATCTGGTCAAGGGCCTTTGTACACTGGGACTTTTTTTATTACTTCTTAAATTTCATTAGTTGTTATCAGTCTATTCAGGCTTTCTGCTTCTTGTTGATTGAGTTTTGGTAGGTTATATATTTCCAGAAATATGTCCATTTCACCCAGGTTGTCAAATTTTTGGTCATATAGTTACATGTAGCAATTTCTTACAATCCTTTGTATTTCTGTGATATTGGCTATGATTTCTCTTCTGTTGTTTCTGATTTTGTTTATTTGGGTCCTCTCTCTTTTTTTTCTTGATGAGTCTAGTTAATGGCTTGTCAATTTTACACATCTTTTCAAAGAACCAACTTCTGGATTTATTGATCCTTTGAATTATACTCTTAGTCTCTGTGTCATTTAATTATGCCCTGATTTTGATAATTTCCTTCCTTTTACTTACTCTGGGCTTTGTTTGTTGTTGCTTTTCTAGTTCTTGAAGCTTTATGATTAGGTTGTTTGTATGAGTTTCTTCTAGCCTTGTTAGGTAGGTCTTGTATTGCTATGAATTTCCCCCTGAGGACTGCCATTGTTCCATAGATTTTGGGGTGTTGTGAATTCATTTTCATTTGTTTCTAGATACTTTTTGATTTCTTCTTTGATCTCACTGTTAACCCATTCATTACTCAATAGCATGTTATTCGGACTCCAAAAATTAGAGTGTTTTTGGATTTTTTCCCTTGAGGTTGATTTCTAGTTTCAAGCCATTGTGACTTGAGAAGATGCTTGGTAAGATTTAAATTTTCTTAAACTTGTGGAGGCTTGTCTTGTGTCCTACCATGGGGTCTATCTTTGAGAATGTTCCATATGTATTAGAGAAGAATGTGTATTTTGCTTCTTTGGGGTAAAAAGTTCTGTATATGTCAGTAAAGTCCATTTCATCTAGAGTGTTGATCAATGTTATAATATCCTTGGTGTTTTTTTGCTTGAAAGATGTGTCCATTGTTGATAATGAGGTATTAAAATCCCCTGCTATTAGTGTGTTGCTGTCTATATCCTTCTTGAAGTCCTCCAAAATTTTCCTTATATATTTGTTCCTAAATTGGGTCCATATATGTTTATATATGCTTCTAGATGAATTGTTCCCTTAAATATTATGAACTGCCCTTAATTGTCTCTTTTTATGGTCTTCATTGTAAAATCTGTTTTGTCTGATGTAAGTATTGTTACCCCAACATTTTTTTCTCATGTCAATTTGCTTGAAATATATTTTTCCATCCCTTAATTTTCAGTCTGTTGCAATCTTTTGTTCTAAGGTGCTTGTCTCTTGAAGACAGCATATATGTGGGCCATGTTTTCTTATCCATTCAGCTAACCTATGTCTTTTTATTGGTGCATTTAATCCATTTAGATTTAAGGTTGTTATTGACAGGTACTTCTTCATCGATATTTTCCTCCTTTGTCCCTGTATGCCTCTCTGTCTCTCTCTGTTTCTTCACTTTTTAAAAACAGGCATTTAAGCATCTCTAGTAATGATGGTTTGGTGGAGGTGTATTCTTTTAGCCTTATTTTGTCTGGAAAATTCCTTATTTCACCTCTCATTTTGAATGAGGGCCTTGCTGGATAGAGTAATCTGGGTTGCAGGCCTTTGTTTTTCATTACTTGGAGTATTTTTTGTGATTCCCTTCTGGCTTGTATTGTTTCTGTTGAGAAATCATTTGATAACCTTATCAGAGCTCCCTTATATGTCATTGGCTGTTTCTCTCTTGATGCGTTTAGGATTCTCTCCTTGTCTTTGAAATTTGCCATTTTGATTATGCTGTGTCTTGGAGTGGGCCTGTTTGGATTTATCTTCATTGGGACCCTCTATGCTTCCTGAGTTTGAGTGACCTTTTAGCTTATGAAGTTGAGGAAGTCTTTTGTCATTTGAAAACTGTTTCAAAGAAGTTTTCTATCCCTTGCTGCTCTTCTCTTTCTGGTATTCCTATGATACAAATATTGTTGCATTTAATGCTGTTCTGTATCTCTCTTAGAACCTCTTCATTCTTTTTCAGTCTTTTTTCATTTTGTTGCACTGTCTGGCTATTTTCTTCTATGTTGTCCTCCAATTTGCTGATCTGGTCCTCTGCTTCCTCTAACCTGCTTTGAGTTCCTTCTATTGTGTTCTTCAGTTCAGAAACTGTATTTTTCATTTTCTCCTTTTTTTTTTTTTAATATATATATATATATTTTATTTTTTTTTAAGATTTTATTTCATTATTTTTAGAGAGAGGGGAAGGGAGAGAGGCAGAGAGGGAGAGAGACATCAATGTATGGTTGCTTTTCACCTGCCTCCAGCCACAGACCTGACTGGAGACCTGGCTTACAACCTATTTATGTTGCCCTGGCTGGGAATCGAACCTGTGACCTTTGGGTTCACAGGCCGGCGCCTTATCCACTGTGCTACCAGCCAGGGCTTTTTTTTTTTTTTTTAATGATGGTTTCTATGTCCTTTTTAATGCTGATATAACTTTCAGAATGTTCCTTATAGTTGTCTTGGAGTTCTTTGAAGTTTTCTTAGAGTTCCTTGAGCTTTCTTATAACCCTTGCTTTGAATTCCATGTCTGATAGTTTGTTTGTTTCTATTTCATTTAGCAGTCTTTCTGGTAATCCCTCCTTTCCTTTTGGTGATGGACTGTTTCTTTTTCTTCCCATTTTGGGTGTCTGTTGTTGCTTTTGTTTGTTCCTTGGATTAATCTGCTATTACTCTCTGCCTTTGTGGAGTGCCCTTCTGTGGTAGATTTGTGGAGTTCAGTGGTGCAGTCTCCTAGATTCTATAACTTGTTGGTCTTGGGGTATCCTTTATATCATTAATTTGGGGTGTCTGGTTTTGGATTTGGCTTATGTGTTGTTCCTTGATGAGTTTTTCTGTTTGTCTGGCTGGCTGATTGACACTCCTTCTACCATGTCTCATATACTGTTATTGAGCTACTCCTAAAACAGAACCACCAGTTCAGGCAAAATAACCACACCTTCAAAGATATCTTACACCCTTAATCACACCTTTGACTGCATGTGAGCCAAGCTAAATATCCATACCCTCAAAGGTAACCCTCACCCTTAATCACATCCTCAGCTTTAAATAAGCCAGTCTTAATAAGGATATAGATATAATAAGACTATTATAAGAGGGGAAAAACAACTGGGTTGACTGAAATATAGTTAATTTTGTTAGGTGCAAAGGAGTAGCAAAGATAGTGGTGAGAAGTGGTAGGGTGATGCAAGAGAGAAAGCAAATTTTACCTCTTATATAGAAATGGGGGGCAATCAGAATGCAGTGAGTATGAGTGAACAGTATTCAGCCTAATCAGAAGTTGTATATATTTATACTATTTTGCATATATCTACTATATATAGAACTGTGTGAGAGAAAAAGCATATATAAATGATAAAACTTCTGTAAGGAAGTTGACTTTAAAAAATTAGTGAAAAACAAAACAAAACAAAAGGTGAATCCAGTTGGTGAATAAGTTTTACCACAGCACTATCAACAACATGTGAGCTATAATTTCTATAGGTGAGATGGTAGCAGGAGGGGCAAATGAGAGAGAGATTAAGAGGTGATTGGTGGAAGAGGAGGTGGTTTATAGCTTCCCTTAGATTTATAAGTTTTATAGCTAAGTTTGTAAAGATGCTGCATCTACCTCCCTGTCCACCCTCACTGGGCACTGATTGGTCAAGGTGGAGCGAGGACAAGTGTTTTTTGAGCAGAGAAAAGAATGTGTAGCACCTAATAGCACACACACATATAAAGGTTTTAAGAGGCTGGAGAGGGGAGGAATACTTAGATTGAGGAATGGGAATGAGTTTTAGCAGGAGAGAAAGTAGACTTCAAAACAAGAGTAGGAAGAGGATCTTTGGCAGTTAAATGAATTGAGAGAAGGGAGAAGTAAAAATATGGGATTTGGGATACACTATAACATAAACAGTATTTACTTAAAAGCACTAATTGTGAGGGCTAGAAGTGACTTTTGAAAAGGATATGTTAGGGATTAGTAATTCATGTAGCTCTCAGTGTAACTCAGGTACTTGAGGTTAGCAGTAATCCATTTTCTGAGTCTGACTCTTTTCCTTGATCAAGTCTCTGCAGTCTACAGTCAGGCTGCAGGGCCTTGGAGTGTGAGGGTCTATTGCTTTGGAGTCTCTTGTCAGGGCTGGTTCTGAGTGTTATATCCCCAGGAGGCTTAGTCTCCAGTAGCCTAGCTAGGTTTCGGTACTGCCAGTGTTTCAGGGCCCACCCTTAACACACTGGTTCTGTACGGAGCACCACGGCCTGTTGTTTGTGAAGATGATGGCTACCCCTCCCACACTGGCTCCTCAAGTAGGTTTCCACCTTCAGTGACATCCTCACTGATTATACCAGCAGCACGCTCCCATCTCGAGCAGCTTCTGAAATGCAGTTTCAGTGGGAGCCTGTGTGGTTTCTGTGGGAGTCAGTGTGATGCTGTGTGAGAGTGGGCCTGCCTTCCTGCTGCGGCTCTGGACTGCCCTCTTCCTGGGTGGCACGGCAGCATAGTTTTCCACTTTCCCATTGCTGGAGCCAGTGAGCTCCCATTCCTGCTTGCAGAGTATCTCTCCTCCTCCACCTATGGCCCTGGTATCTGTGCTTCCTCTCTCTCAGCCTCTGGAGCATGGCTTTCACATAGTCCCTCCCCTGTGGGACTTCAATTCCTCAATCCTCCAGGTTTGCGCTCACTGTCCACATTTCACTGCTCAGGTTTCTATTCACTGGGAAGACTGAAGTTGTCTTAGGTCAGAACTGCTACCTTGGGCAGCTCACCCAGCTGGCTTCAGAACTGTCTCACCAACTCTCCTGCAGATCTCTGCAGCCTCTGGGTTGTGTACCTCAGAATCCAGATGCTTACAACTCCATTTCTCGGGAACTTACAACTGTCTCGTGCTCCCTACCCTATCTTCCAGATGCTCTGGTACTTGAGAACATCATCAGTGCTGCCCTCTCCTCTGCCACCATCTTCTGAGTTTCTATCCTTCATTTCTGATAAATCTCTTTTATACTGTTGAGGCCCCAAGTAAGTTCCTTGAGCATCCTTATAACCAGTGTTTTGAACTCTGCATCTGATAGATTGCTTATCTCCATTTTGTTTAGTTCTTTTTCTGGAGTTTTGATCTGCTCTTTTACTTGGGCCATGTTACTTTATCTCCTTATTTTGGAAGCCTCCCTGGGTTTGTTCCTCTAGGTTAGATAGAGCTGCTTTGACTCCCTGTCTTGGTAGTGTGGCTTAATATAGTAGATGTCTTTTAGGGTCTAGTGGCACAGCCTCCCCTTTCACCCAAGATGGGTACTCTAGGCGCACCTTTCATGTGGGCTGAGTACTCTCCTCTTATAGCTGAGCCTTGATTGCTGTTGGCAGATCAGTGGAAGTGATTTACCCGGGCCAGTCAGCTGCAAAGACTGGCTATGATCACTGACCATCAAACTCCGTCCTCCATGAAGGATTAGTTATGTGGGGGCAGGTGGTTCTCATGTGTGGTCTGTAGCTGTCCAGCACAGGCTTTGGGGTTTCCTGTGTCGTGGGGGACCAAGATCAATCCCCCCCCCACCCTTTTTTTTGCCTAGGCCACGTTGCCTGAGCTTAAAAGCAATCTGAAATGACTGCTACTTGTGCTGGGTTTGTAGATTACCATGCAATGCCAAGCTATGAATCTAGGCTTGCTGTGGCTGGTGCCAGGCCTGTAGCCACTTAATAAAAGGTGCGGGGTCTGGGGGCTCACTGCGGTGGACTTTTGCTTGTTTGAGAAGATTTAGGAAGTTGTGAAGTAGGAGCAGGCATTCATGCATAAAAGTCACTATTAACAGCATGGATGGGCACATAAGCTGAATTTGGCAGAGTCCCTGGGGAGCTCCAGGGTAGGGCAAACAGTGTTAGCTGGGTTAGTGATGGAGGGCTCAGAAAAGTGACAATGTCCTCTTAATTCTTCTTTCGGTGAGAAAGCTGTCCCCCAGTTCTCACCTTGATTCCAGACACTTTAGTGCCTTCCTTTATGCCACAGGTGCCTTTTAAGCTGATATACCAGTGCAGGATCTCAGAGGGAGTGAGTCTGAGTAAGTCTGTGTGTGGGTTCTTTAAGAGGAACTTCTTGGGATTTGAGAAGTTTCTTCCATGATATAATCCCCACTGATTTTTCATGCAGAAGTTATGGGCACTTATCTTCCTGGCACTGGAAGCCTGAGCTGGAGGACCTGGTGTGGAGCTATGTGTTCTTGCTTCTGAGATGTCACTGGACTTTGGTCAGAACTGCAGCAAGATAATGCTTATCTACCTGGTCCTAGCCAGCTCCCTCTGGCTGTGTTAATGAAGTTAGCTGGCTCAGCTCCCTCAGGTTAATAAGCAAACTCACCCTAAATGTGTAACTAGAAGTATAAATACTCTACCTGCTGAAGTAAGGATGGAGGGACTCTTTTAAGAACCATCTCCCTTTGCCACTCCCCTGTTCCCCAATTTCCCAAATAAACTCATTGCTTGCTTCCACTGTGGTCTCTGGGTTATTTCTCAGAGCAAGGTTGCCCTGACATTTTGGTGCCGAAACCCAGGAGAGGCTCCAAGAGTGGTCAATGACAGCTTGCCAGCAAGGGAGGAGCAGTGGGTAGTGGCAGCATGTCCCAGTCTTACCCCTTGACCCTGCCTGTCGGAACCCTCTTGCCCTCTCCTCTCATACCTTGCTCAAGAAATCTGCCCATCTGATGACTTTCGCCTCTGGACCTTTTGCTGTGGCCTGCTCTCCATCTACACCAGACACCAACAAGTAGAGTTTCATCTCATTGGATGAGTCTCTCATCAGGTAACCATCTGCACTTAAGGAATCCTAGGTGTAGCTCAGTATTCCTTGGGGCCTTTACATCAGGAGTCTTTGTACTTAGATCCTTCGTGCTCAGTGAACTTCCAGAGGCAGCTAGGGATGTCCACCCCCTGGACAGTTTGTTTGGAGCCTTTGCACCTCAGAGCCATTACATCTGGTGGAATTTCCAGAGGTGGCTGGGGACACCCATCCCCCTGGACAGTTCATTTGGAGCCTTTGCACCTCAGAGCCATTACATCTGGTGGAATTTTCAGAGTTTGCTGGGAACACCCATCTCTCTGGACAGTTTGCTCAGGGCCTTTGCACTTTGTAGAATCAGAGGACCATAAGGGTATGGGTCCCCTTTTTCCTCTCTAATCTGTCCCAGACAGCTCAGGACTAAGCAGCAAACCAAAAAAACTAGCCATCCTATCCTTCAAACCAGTCACGCCAAATCAATTCAGGCCTTTAGGTTTTCAAAGATCAAGATGAGGAACCCCACCCAATCACAAACTCAGGCTTTCCAGTTACTGGCTTCTGCTCTGAAAGAGTCCTGCAAACCTAACTCATCCAAAGGCATGAGTCAGACACCTCCAAGGGGATTGCTTCAAGTGTGGCAAGCCTGGACGTTGGGCTGAACAATGCCCAAATACCCGAGACCCTCAGAGACCATGCCCACTGTGCAAACTAGAGGTTTAGTGGATGTCTCACTGCTCCTGGGCCCCTCAAGGCATGGAGATAACAGTTACCCACCTGGAATGGACTCTGGCTTTGACTTGTCAAAGCTTCTGGGACTTGCGGCGGAGGACTAAGGCTGCCCAGAGACCACACATAGGCCTTCAGGCCTATCTCCAGGACAGAGCCTTTGATAACTTCTTTAGTAGCAGGTAAACTAATATCTTTTCTAATTAATATGCTGGGCCATTTATTAATTCCTCAATCTCAATTGTTGGCTTTGGTGGAACAGTCTCACAACCATTACTATTCCCCTCTTTTCATGCTCCTTAGGAAAAATAATAGCTTGGGTTCTGCTCAGGCTCTGAAGACAAAAGAGGCACTTCCTCCCTCTGGCCCAAGCTCTTGGGTGTCCCTACGTGAGTAGGGACCCTGTGGAGGTGCCTGTGGTCAATCTCTAAGATGTGTAGAGGCCTCATAGGAAACTCCTATCACTGTACTGTAACTTTGGCTAGTTTGGGGACATACAAAATAAGGGCTGGTCACCTAGTACTCCGAGCCCTCCTGGATGTTTTAGACAGTGGAGAAACTGAGACACGTAAGAAAGTTAGGGATGACCAAAGGAGTAACAGCCTTTAGGAACCCTACTCATAAACAGCACACTATCATCCACTATGTGAAAAAAAAAAAGTCAGTTTAAATCAGTAGTCTATTAGAAGCTTTGCGGCATTTCTTTCCAACCCATGTGACTTTCAGCAACTCAATTTGCATTTGAATATTCCTTGCAAGAGCAAGGTCCTTAATTAAAGCTCTGCTTGAGAAACTGCTGCAGCACATGGGCTCATGGGTCAACCATTTAAAAGCCACTAGGGCACCTGCCAGTAGAGACACCTGTGAAAGGATAAGTTGGGATGTGGACTGGGACAGAATGCTAGGTTTTCCCACTAGCCACAAGAAAAAGTCCAAGCAATGATAAAGGCACACAGTAATCACAGTCCTATCACTGTGTTGCATTTCTTACTCACATTTGTTTCTTGAGAGGAGAAAGCAAGATTTTAGTCTGCAGTGAGAATTCCTGACTTTTCCAGGTCCTGTTCTCCTAACTAGGCCTTCTTGTTCAAATTGTCTCACTTGTGGCCTTTTCCCCCTTTTCTTGAACTGCTCCACTTACCACTCCCATGTCTACCTGCTTACATAGTAATAACTGTGTTGCTTTCCAGAAGGGAAATCACACCCCATCCCTCCATGCACAAAGGTAAACTAAGAGGGACTGTTTATATTACAGAAAAGTTGTAAAAAGTTTTTTTCCGTATCTTTATAATAGCCAATGTTCTTAGTTCTGTTTGGTAAAATAATTATGTGGCACAGCATATTATTAAATACTTAAGTTTCAAAAAATTTATGTCCCAATGCTAAGATCTGAAGTTTTGTCAGCCTATATTGATGTCACATACCTTTTTTTCATCTTTTACATACCTTTTATTATCACTCTAAATGGTCAAATATCATTTCATAATATATATCCCTTAGTTGACAAAATTTCCAGTGTTTAAAGTTTAAAGGACTTTTCCATATGGCTTTGAGGTATTTCAAAGGGCCCATGAAATATCTCAAGAATTTTCTTCTTGAAAACTTTAGACTAATCAGGCTTATTGAATACATTTTGAAATACATGAAAAGCTTTGTAAAATAATGAAATTATGCAAAAATCTCCAAAAGCCAACAAAGTTCTAATATACTTTCATTTATGTTTCTAATAGGATAAGTTTTAAAAACACTGTAACTTTTTCATTATTATTATTATATATTTCATTTTTTCTCCATTGCTCTCCCATGCTTCCTCATCCCCTTTCCCACAGTCAATCTCTACCCTGTTGTCCATATCCATGGGTCTTTCATATTAGCTCCTTTACTAAACCCTCCCCATTCTCTCCCACATCCCCTCTGGTCACTGTCATTCTGCTGCCTTTTCCCCCCATGTCTCTGGTTCCATTCTGCTCATCTGTGTGTTTTGTTCATTAGTTTCCTTTATTAAGTGAGATAATATGGTATTTGTCTTTTGTCACCTGGCTTATTTCACTAAGCATAATACTCTCTAGTTCCAACCATGCTATTGCAAAAGGTAGGGGTTCCTTCTTTCTTTCTGCTATATAGTATTTCATTGTGTAAATGTACCAGTTTTTTTATCCATTCATCCACCAATGGGCACATAAGCTGTTTCCAGCACTTGGCTATTGTGAATAGTGCTGCTATGAACATAGGAGTGCATAGGTTCTTCTGAATTGGTGTTTCAGGGTTCTTTGGGTATAGACCTAGCAGTGGAATTGCTGGGTCAAAAGGCAGTTCCATTTGAAAGGAGGAAGTAAAACTGTCGTCATTTGCAGATGACATGATACTATATGTAGAAAACCCAACAGACTCCACAAAAAATACTACTCAACCTAATAAGGGAATCTGGAAAAACAGCTAGATACAAAGTCAATATCCAGAAATATCAGAGAGAGAAACCAGAAAACAAATCCCATTTAATATAGCAACAAGAAAAATAAAGTACCT
This sequence comes from Noctilio leporinus, assembly GCA_004026585.1. Lineage (NCBI taxonomy): Eukaryota > Metazoa > Chordata > Mammalia > Chiroptera > Noctilionidae > Noctilio > Noctilio leporinus. The sequence goes on from PVIW01010385.1 coordinate 29,477, forward strand.
AAGGAATAAACTTAACCAAGGAAAACAGGAAACAGTTTCCTGTTTTTAGGAACAGAACACTGAAGAAAGAAATTAAGGAAGATACAAATAAATGGAAGCATATACCATGTTCATGGATGCAAACAATTAATATCATTAAAATGGCTATGCTACCTAAAGCAACTTATAGATTCACTGCAATCCCTATTAAAATACCAAATAAATATTTCACAGATTTAGAACAAATACTTCAAAAAGTTATATGGAGCCAGAAACAACCCTGTATAGCCACAGTAATCTTGAGAAAGATGAATAAAGTAAGAGGCATCACAATACCAGACAACAAACTATATTACAAAGCCATTGTAATCAAAACAGCCTAGCATAAAAAATTGACATATAGATCAAGAGAATAGAATGGAGAGCCCAGAAATAAACCCAGGTCTCCATGGTCAACCAATTTTCGACAAAGGGGCAAGAAGCATGAAATGGAATCAAACTAGCCTTTTCAACAAGTGTTGTTGGGAGAACTGGAAATGGACTTGCAGAAAAATGAAACTAGACCACCAACTTACACCATACACCAGAATATACTCAAGATGGATAAAAGACTTAAACATAACCATACCACCATAAAAATCCTAGAGGAAAACATAGGAAGCAATATTTTCACTGAATTTTTCCATTTCTCCAAGGGCAAGGGAAATAAAGGAACAAATAAACAAATGGGATCACACCAAACATCGTAACTTCTAGACTTCTGAAACAATGGGGTAATTAACTCCTTACTCAAACTCATGCAGGAAATAGCAGGGTGCCTGCTTCTCCAAAGCCAAGAGAAAAAAGTGACATTTTAAACTGAGGCTGTTTTTTTTTTCCTTCACCTGCTGCATGGGGCCTGAGCCTCTAGCCTCAGCTATTCCTCTCTAGCCCCTGCTTGAAAGAGCAGGGCAGGTGTAGGGGAGCCCATTCTAGGAAAAGACAGCCTATTTACAAGCCCACCTCCTTCCCTCCATGGACCATTTTTCTTTCCCTAATTATCCCATCCATTCTTTTAATCCTTGGCTTAGCCACAGGCCCATATTTTAAATGCCTTCTCATCAGCTTTATTCACAGGACAGTGAATGCAGCCACTGCACAGGCTACCCACTCAATCATGATACTGAAAACTTACCAATATCAGCCCATCCACCAAGCTAAGAGAGACATCACTTAAATGGAAGTCCTGCCCCTTGAACTACGAACAATGACCTGTTGTCTGCAGGAAGTAACTAGATGACTATGATGCCCGTTTTCCTTTAATTCCCATCTCATCTGTGACCCTGAGTCTCAGCCCATCCTTTTATTATGAACAAAGGGCTGAAAATATCAATACATGGAGGCAGTCAGAATGCAAACTCACCCTTAATGTGTAACTGAAAGTCCAAATACCCTGCCTGCTGAAGTCAGGACAAAGGTGACTCTTTGAAGAGCCATGTTCCCTTGCCATGCCCATTTTCCAATTTTCCAAATAAACTCATTGCTTAATTTCCCAGCAGTCTCCGGGTTATTTCATAGAGTGAGGTTGCCCTGACAGTTGCTCCTGAGTTTTATCCACCACACAAGAATGTGGGACCAGCTGGTTCCACATCTTTACCCCACCAGTCTGGTTGGATGTGGTTTACTTAATTCCATAGTTTTCAGACTTTCATTTCACTCAATTTATGATGGTTTTGAGTGATGGGTATTCTATAGTTTAGTTGTAATTCTGATGTAGTTGTATGAGAAGGCAAGCTGTGCTTACCTGTGCCACTATCTTACTGGAAGTCTATTTTTTTATTCTATTTTTTCATTGCCATTTAGCCTCCTTCTGCGACCCTTCCCCCACTACCTTCACCCTATTATCCATGTGTATGATTCCTTTTACCTTTCTGCTTGATCCCTCTACTCTCTAAACTCCCACAATCCCATAGTTTAACTTATTTTAAAACAGAGGTACCTAGGATGCTGGGAAGCACAAGAATGACATTCTGTTTTGATCTGGGGTTAATGGGCTGTGAAATGTTGTACAGTTATTACGTAGCATAATACACCCTTTCAGAGTTGAAGACAAGCAACCTGATCTTATTGTAGAAATAACTCTCAGAAAACTGGGCAAAAGCATAAAGAATATTTGACTGTCTTCAAATTCTACCTAAAGCATAGCCTTAATTCACCTTAATGTGTAAAGAAAATAAGCTTTACTTAATAATCCCTTTTATATGATTTGAGGCTTAATACCTTGTTTACAAATCATGCAAAATTTAATTAAAAACACAATTTTTAAAGTTTTTCAATACAAATTCTTATACTTTGATACACATTTAGTTAAAACTTCCTAACAGCATATAGAAGATACAACAATCTCACAGAGAAAAGAAGGCAGTGGCAATGATAATACTTACCTATTTTGATTTAAATAAAAAGTAAAACATTTAAAGCATTTTGTACTGTAATTCTCGAGTTCAAAAATAATTAGAATGGCTGTTGATTTCATTTCATATTACTCATTGTCACAATTTGATTGAGCATTGGGACTATCTGTGGAAACATACTCCCCCCCACCCCCACCCCCAGGAGAACATTCAGTACTGTTCTGGAATGGAACTGGAATTTTAAAATGGGAAACCCTCTACAAGTATACTTTCTAGACCTGTCTGAAGTCAAAATTAAAACTATTCCTCTATCAGGGAACTCCTGAGAGAGTAAGGTAGTTCCCATAGCATCCTTTAGGGTTCCTATTTTTTTCTAGATAGCTGCTGGTTATTTAAAAGGGGCTCTCTCCATGGACTGCAACAGACACTGTGAATTGCTGCACCCATGGAAGCTCTCCACATGTTTGTTACAAGTTGTCAGCCTCCAGTGTGAGGCCCATGCTCTCCCTCCGCCACAAGGCCTACATGAGCAGTGACAGCGGCAATGCAAAAAGCACTCTGCTGAGGAATGCTGCCTGGAAAGTTTTCCATTTACTACACATGAGTGTCACATTAAAGAGGAATCAGGAGGGAGTTTGGTTAGTAGCAGCTCCTTCAAGTTCTAAGGGAAAAATTTTGAACTTAAAAATTCAATAAAAGAATATAATATGGTATTCCTATTGCACAGGCATACAATGGGTATAGCCAATAAATAATTTGTATTTTCTCTCTCTCTCATGCACATACTCTTCACTTGAGCATGTGTATATGGGTATGTGTATATTATATATATATATAGACATACCCTGACATTCACATACATAATAAATGTATGCACAAAAGTTAAACTATTATATCAAGTATATACAGTAAGTCCGCATTTAACATTGTCAATAGGGTCTATGATTCTAAGCGAAACAACATAAATCAAAATCAATTTTACAATAGGGCAACTGATATAAACAAGAGTTAAGTTCTAAGGAACCAAGATTGCGGAGGAGTAAGTGGAGCTACGCCAATCTCCTTCCAACACCAAAGTGTAATTACAACTTAATTGGGCAGAAATTATCCAGAATAACCAACAAAACACCAACTGGAGAGAAGTCTTATTACCAGGGACAGAACAGAAGAGCCAATTCATCACAATGTGAACCGTAGGAAGTGTGGAACCTCGAGAGGCTGTCGTGGCTCCCGTGGGCGGCAGCTGAAGGGACGGAGAAACATCTCAGCAGCAGGTTGTTCCCCATGAGAAGGGTGGGATCTAAACCCCCAAAATGGGCCTCCCAGCTTATAGCAACACAGCTGAGAGAAAAACAGCACCCAGCTGTGAAAAGCAAAAAGCCTTCAGGTTTAGCCTGCTGGACAGAGAGGCCAAATTCTTAAAGGGACTGCGCATGAAAATACAGAGTCATCCACCTACTCTGGGCTCCAGCAGAGAAAAGGCAGAGTGGACTAGAGAAGCTTGGGGAAAGATTGGGGCAGTGGCTTTAGGGGGAAAGCTGAGGGAGCAGCCTGTGAATCCAGTGCTGATTCATCCCCCATACAGCCAGCAGACCACTCTTCTCCAAAGGGCGGGAGCCTAAGGGGAAGCCACAGCTCCACCCATAGGAATTAATCCGCCCCACCCAGCAGTGCCTAAACCAGACCTCAGATCACAAGTTGATTGGATTAATAACTGAATTAATCTGCCCCGCCCAGAAGTGCCTAAAACTGACCTCTGAACAGAATGATTGGATGAACAATTAGAGGAGACAAACAAAGACAGTGGATATCTAGTAGTCTCCAACTGGCTGACTAGGCCCATACTGGGACATGAACTGACATCACCAAGTGAGGAGCCAGGAAGTTAAAAAAGCTCACCTCTACACCACAGAAGATCACACCACTAAGACAGTAAATCAAAGCAGACCAAACCAAGAAGCAGAAACAAACAAGAGTCACCTAAAATGGGGAGACAAAGAAATAAACTCTCAGCAAATGCAAAGGAGGAATCCCTAGGAAGAGTGCAAAATGAAATAGAGGCAAGCACCATATCAGACATGGAATTCAAAATAATGATGATAGTGAAGCTCAATGAGCTCAGCGAATTCAAAGAAAACTACTAAGAACTCCAGGGGAACTAAAAAAGACTCCAGGGAAGCTACAAAGAACTTACTGAGAACTACACCAGCATTAAAAAGGGCATAAACATCATCAATAAGAGCCAGGAGGTAATGAAGAATACCATTTCTGAATTTAAGAACACATTAGATGGAATCAAAAGCAGGCTAGAGAAAACAGAGGATCAGATCAGCGAGCTGGAGGTCAATGTCAAAAAAAATTCCCAGGCAGAGCAACAAAATGAAAAAAGAGTGAAAAAGAATGAAGAGCTTTTAAGAGAGCTGCAGGACTACATGAAATGTAATAACATCCGTATCATAGGGATACCAGAAGGAGAAGAGGAAGAGCAAGGGATAGAAAACCTGTTTGAAAAAGTAATGACAGAAAACTTCCCTAACTTGAGGACAGAAAAGGTCATGCAAACTCAGGAAGCACAGAGGTTCCCAAGGAAGATGAACCCAAACAGACCCACTCCAAGACACACCATCATGAAAATGGCAAATGTCAAAGACAAGGAGAGAATCCTAAAAGCAGCAAGGGAGAAACAGCTAATAACATACAAGGGCTCTCCCATAAGGTTATCAGCTGATTTCTCAACAGAAACACTACAAGCCAGAAGGGAATGGCAAAAAATATTTCAAGCAATGAAAAAGAAAGGTCTGCAACCAAGAATACTCTACCCAGCAAGGCTCTCATTCAAAATGGAAGATGAAATAAGGAGCTTCCCAGACAAAACCAGCATTGCAAGAGATACTAAAGGGTCTCCTTTAAGAAGATGAAGAAACAGAGAGACAGACAGGAACACAGGTACAAAGGTAAATGGATTAAATGCACCAATCAAAAGACATAGGACAGCTGAATGGATAAGAACCAACTTGAACTTATGAGTACCTTAAAGTAATCTTGTTATAAGTAGATTTTACTAAATAAGGTGCAATTTTGTGTATTACTTGTATCTGCATTACCACAGGTTAAGTTTTCTTAGATTGGAATCATTTCACAATAGGGGAAAATCAGGTTACTTGCATTAACTCAGAAAAATTGAATGCAGTTAAGGAGGAAGAAAAAAGTAAGAAAATGTGGATGTATATTACACAGAAGACATGCTATCTTTCTTATTCGCTGCTATAAAATATGAGCTTATTTGTGAGTGTGTAATATATAGAGTTAGAAATTTTATGTTTTAAATAGCAACCAACTGGTCATGGGTGTGTTGTGAAATCAGTCAGTCTTTAGGTTAGAAAAGATGCTGACAATGAAGACTAATTTGGGATGGAAGTTGCAAACTACTAAACTAAATGATTCGTGTCCATAGACAATATATATTCTCATATTAGCATGTAAATTAGATGAGATTCCTTTCAACTAAATCATGGAAATATACATTTCCAGTTATGAAAGACCCCCAATCTGGGGATACTTGGGAAAAGAATTAATGCTATAGTAAACTTTATTATTGAAATGGGAACATACTTAATCTCTACCTCAAGAGACTCTTAAATAGTTCAGGGGTTAGTTTAGGACCATATAGGAAGTCAAGCACAAGTTCAAAAAAACAGCTAGAACACTATTCCATAAAATTATTTAAATCCTAGGGATTTTAATTTTTTTACCTCAACTTTGTAGACATAGTAATTTCTACTCTGAAAACTAGCTGAGCACTGCAAGTGCCATTATTTCTGAAGACTTCAACTTGTAAAAAACATGTAGAGGAAAAACAGAAGGTATTGAAAGAAGTAAGACCTGTGCACAGCCTAAATAAATAAATAAATAATCTACCATTTAAGATGGAAAACTCCAAAAAGTGTAAGAAGTTGTAGTTACAGTATCTTAAAATAAAGTTGAGTTGTATTATTGGAGTGGGGAGGATCTGACTCAAAAACCAAATTTATTTTATACTATGGGTTTGGCACTGTCTTTAGGACAACTTTCACAAAAGTGAGTTCTGCAATACACCATGTCTGTGATATATTTCAGAAAAATAGTATTCCACAGTAAATTAAGTATTAAAGAAGAAAAAACTGCTTAATCTTGCTATAATATACCTAAAATACTATCAGTTAACATGTAATAATTATGCAAGCTATTGGCATATTTTAAACTTTTTGTATTAACTCTTCAAAATCCAGTATGTACTTTAAATATGTGAAAAACATATGTGGTGTAAATGTGTATTTTTGCATGTGTTTGGTAATAATGCAATTTATATTACTTAAAAGGGTAATTCTTTAAATAAATGAATTAACATAGAGATTTTGGAATAATGAAAACTTTGTATTAATATGATTTGATTTGAGAAGTTGACAGAAGGCAGTAATTAAATGGTGAATTATCTGGGTGTGAACAGGAAAAAAAAAAGCACACATTGGTAGTTACAGAATAGACGGGGCAATGTTAAGAAGAATAAAGGAAATAGAGAAGCCAAAGAACTTACAGGCATGACTCATGGACATGAACTAAGAGGGGCATTGCTGGAGAGAATGGGGTACTGGGTGGAGGGTGGCAAAGGGAAGAAAGTTGGGACAACTGTAATAGCAAAATAAATAAAATATATTAAATAAAATAAACAAGAGTTGAGTTCTTATAGCATCTTATCAATATTAGAATGAAACAACATAGAATGAAATAATGTTATTTGAGGACCTGCTAAACATACACATGTATAAAATATAAAGTATAATTGCAGCATTATTTTAGAGTATATAACAAAGTGGGAAAAGAAGAAAATAGCTAAAATTTTACCCAAAAGAAAAAAATACCCAGAAAGTTGTAAATAAAAATAAAGTTTAAATTTCAAAGAATTTAAATTTATCTATCTATCTATTTATTTATTTACTTCAGAGGGGAAGGGAGAAGGAAAGATAGGGAGAAAAACACTGATGTGAGAGATGAACATCAATCAGATGCCCCATTCAGGGACCAAACCCATAACCCAGGCATTTGCCCCAACTGGTTACCTTTTTCTTTGGGGTATGGCACCCAATCAACTGAGCCACATGAGTCAGGGCAAGGAATTTAAAATTTTAAAAATTATTTGAAATAGTATATACTTTTTCATCCCACCTCTTAATAATTCTGTTTGACAGGACTAGGTTTTGCATAGTCTAAGTATTATGGAGAATTGAAGATGGGGGCGAAGATAAACATGCTGCATCTCCCTCCACAACCAAAAGCAGTACAGCTACCTCAAAACTAAAGACAACCAAAAATTCCAGAACATTGAGCTGCACAGAAGTCCAACAAACAAAAGACAAAAAGAAGAATACTCATCCAAACAGGTGAAAGGGGCAGAGCTGAAAAAGAGGGCATGGTTTGGCAAGCAGATTGCCAGTGTGGATTGGTGCAGTACAAGAGCAGCTGGGGTGGGCTGGCAGAAAGTGCAGTCACAGTATGGACATCTGTTGAGTGCTCCCAGCACCAGACCAGATTGTGCAGCTCATGGTTCCAGTGCTGAGGGGGAGGGGGAGGGGAATAAAGCCACATTGCTTTAATGTGAAAACCAGTGGAGTTTGGGGCAGAGAAATAAACTGCTAGTCTTATAGCAGGGTCCATTTGTTTAGCAGGCTCTATAATCCTAAAACATCTACAGACCCATGCACTCTCGGAACAACAGACAGGGCAACAACTAGAGAGGAACTAGTCCCATATAGGAAGCAAGAGAAGTGCCTGGAAAATGGGTGAATGCTGAGCAAGTGGCATTGTTCCCTCTCAGACCCTTTTTCCATATACAGCACTACAATGTCATAAAATGGGTCACCACACACTGATGAATATCCAAGGCTCCAACCCTTACAATGTAATAAGTTTGACAGCTCTACCTAAGAAATAGAGGCACACAGGAGCCTGTCAATATGCAGAGACGGAGAAATATGGCTCAAAAAATGAAACTAATAAAGGTCCCAGTGGCTAAAATAAGCAACAAAGAAATAGGCAGCCTAACAAATGAACAGATTGCCAGTGTGACAGACGCACAGTTTAAAATGCTGGTAATAAGGAGACAGACAGCCCAATTAAAAAATGGGCAAAGGACCTGAACAGACAACTCACTGAGGAAGATATACAAAGGGCCCAGAGGCATATGAAAGAATGCTCAACATCACTAGTCATCAGAGAGATGCAAATTAAAACCACAATAAGATACCACCTCACATCTGTCAGAATGGCAATCATCAGCAAATCAACAAACAACAAGTGTTGGTGAGGATGCAGGGCAAAAGGAACCCTCATACACTGTGGGTGGGAATGTAGGCTGGTGCAGCCAATGCGGAAAACAGTATGGGGTTTCCTTAAAAAACTAAAAATGGAACTGCCTTTTGATCCAGCAATTCCACTACTTGGACTATACCCAAAGAATCCTGAAACACCAATTTATAAGAACCTATGCACACCTATGTTCATAGCAGCACTATTTACAATAGCCAAGTGCTGGAAACAGCCTAAGTGCCCAACAGTGGATGATTGGATCAAAAAACTTTGGTACATTTACACAATGGAATACTACACAGCAGAAAGAAAGAAGGAACTTGTACCCTTTGCAACAACATGGATGGAACTAGAAAGTATTATGCTTGGTGAAATAAGCCAGTCAGTGAAGGACAGATACCATATGATCTCACCCATTACAATAATGAACAAAATGAACAACAAGCAAAACAGAACCAGATACATGAATCCAGTGAAGAGACCTTCAGTGGGCATGGAGAAGGGGCATGGGAGGAGGAAGAGGCAAAGAAGGGGAGCAGTTTAGTCAGGAATCTAGTATGGAAGAACCATGGAGAGGGACAACAAGTGGGATTAACATTGTGGGGGAGTGGATGGGTGGGAAAGGGGACAGAAAGGAGTAAAAAGGAGATGGATGTAATACAACAACAATAGAATTAAATTTTAAAAAAAAGAGATGTAATTATCCACTGCCTTTCATTAACCCAAATCCTTTTTTTGGAGGTAAACACTATTACTGTTTCTCAGATACCTTTCTAGACATATTCAATGACCATACAGCTTAAATAGAAGTTTATACCCTTTGTTTAAACATAAATAACAGTATGATATACATGGAGTACTACATTTTCATTTTTTCATTTATGTATTGGAATTCATTATGAATAAGCTTATTGACAATATTTTGAAATATTTTTTCTGCAATGTGACAGATTGGCTTAGACTGTATTCTATTCACCAATGCGTCTCATGATCTAAATCATACACAGTAGGCTATGCTCATACCCAAGAAACATAATTTTCTGTTTTTTAAAATTAAATTACCTCTTTAGAGGCAAATTGACATTAACTAAATGCCAAAACTAAGTGACATGGATTATTAAGGAAAAAATTACCTTAAAAGTAGCAAAGGCATCTGAAGCAATATCAAATGTTGACAACTCCACATATTTAAAGAAATCTCTGAATTGATTAGAAAAGAGGATGATTTTCGTAAGTGGTTCATGTCGAATACATTCTCTCAGCATAATTCCACTACGTAAAGCAATCTGTGGGGCTTCATATCTAATGCATAAACAAGAGATAAAAAGAACTCTGTTATCCTCTTAATAAAATCATATTAATAGTGTTTCAATACTGCTTTAATGTAAGCATAGATAGCATTTGTCATGGTTTATACACACACTAATTGTTCAATACACACAGAATCTCTATGATGTGTCTGGTACTATTCCAGATGCTGGGGATACAGCAGTAAGCACAACAAGCTCAGTGGCTTCCTAATGTTCATATTTTAGTGAGATTATGTCTGGTGGGAAAAGAGGTAAACTATAACCAAAGATGAAAAGATGATTTCACATTCTGAGATGTAAAATGAAACTAAATGCAATAAAATAGTATCACAGGCTGAGCCTCTCATGATAAGACTGGCATTTCCTTTGGTTGCCCCTCAAACCCTGCACTCAGCCAACAACTGCAGGGATTTACTTTACTGAGGAAAAGGCTCCCCTAACTCTAGTTCAGTCCCAGATGACTATTGAATGACCTTACCTCATTATAATAGTATAAAACACACCCCTAGAGAGTTAACATGCTAATGAGACATACAACACATTAAGAAACATGTTGTTGTATTGCATAAGCACCAAAGAATCCCTTGTCTACATGCTTAGATGTAACACTTAGATGTCATCTTTCCTGCCTAAAATCCTTTAAAACTTCTCCCCAGACTTTTGAAGAGGAACATCTTCTTTTCATATATTTTATTTTTATTTACTTTAAAGAGGGAGAGAGAGACAGACAGACAGACATCAATTTGATGTTCCATTCATTTATGCTTGGTTGATTCTTGTATGTACCCTGACCAGGGACCAAACCCACAATGTTTGTATCAACTCTAACCCACTGAGGTAACTGGCCAGGGCAGCATCTTCCTTCTTTCCAAGTGTTATCTCCCATTGCACACAAAATTTTAATAAACCTTCGCCTGAGTCCTAATTCTGCGGGTACTGTCTTGATCTCTACCCTGGGAGTTCCCAAGAACCCAGGGCGCCGGTAATAATAGGTCTATTTAGGGTGTAACTATTACTTAGTTTACTCTAGATTGAGTGGTCAGGGAATGGGCAAAATGTTCCAAACAACAACAAGCAAAACAGAACCAAATATATGAATACAGTGAATAGGCCTTCAGGGGTCAGGAGGAAGGGGGTTGGGGGGAAGTGGGAGGAAGAGGCAAGGAAGGGGAGCAGTTTAGACAAGAACGTAGTATAAAGGAACCATGGACATGGACAACAGATGGGATTGACTTTGGGGGGAATGGGTGGGTGGGGAGGGGGACAGAGGGGAGCAAAAAGGGGATGGATGTAATACAACAACAATAAAATTTTTAAAAATTGTTCCAAACAAAGGGAACTAGCTGCACAAAGGCTCCAAGGCAAGAACCAGCTTGGTGAGTTAGAGAAGGAGGCCAGTGTAGTTGGAATGAAGGGGGAAAAGTAGGTCTACATGTAGAGAAGAGCAGGAGCCAAGATACAGACTTAGGTTTTTAAGTGTAATAGGAAGCCTTCAAAGAGTTTAAAGTAAGAAATTAATGTGGCCTAATACGTGCTTTCAAAAGATCACTCTAGTTACCTGTGGAGAATCTATTGTAAAATAGGAAAGGATGGGCTAGGGAGCTATAATGGAAGCAGGGAGATTTAAGTCTTTTCAGTCTGACTACTCTCTAGGATATTGACTTTTGATAGTTTGTTGCCTATTATATAAAGAAGTGCTCCATAAATTAAGCCTATCTCAAGTGTAAAATCCCAATAACAGTATCCTTAGATTTGGTAAATATTAACTCATTTCTTCCATTCTACTTATGGAAAAGGTTCCTGAGATCAGGGACCATGGTGAATATTAGACTTCAGAAATCATCCAGGGACTAGACATGATCAGTTCCAGTGGCAGTGTAGAAAATGGTTTGGAGAGTGGGGAAGCTGAAATTCCAGCTTGGTGGAAGAGTCCAAGCAAGAGATAATTAGAGCCAGAACTTTAGTGGTGAGGAAATGAAGAGAGCAGTTATTTTAAAAAATATTTCATGTTTTTCTGATTTAAAGTAATACAAGTGTTACTTTACATTTTTATATGTTATGTAAAATGTATAACATATTATACACTTTAAAAAACCAATTCAAATGTTTTAAAGAATATACACTATGGAAACGGAGGACATACCATACTCCTTCCCAAAGAAACCATTATTAAAAAATTGGTGATTACTCCTTTGGTTTTTATTCTCTATTATAATAATTCTTATTTTTCAACCCAAACTTTAAACCCAGTCCTTACTATAATAATTTGTAGATCCATTTATTGTATGCTTGCTATGTGCCAGGTACTGCACTCAATATATTTACTAATGATATTTCATTTAACCCTTCTAATAATATTGAGGACCAGGTATTATTCTTACCATTTCACAGATGATGAAATTAAAACTTAGAAAGAATAAGGCTATTGCTCAAGGTTATTCAGCTAGTAAATGACAGAGCCAAGTTTTCAACCCAGATCTGTTTCTGAATTTCATATGCTTTATTTTTTAATACCATTAATATATCTTTCATAAGATTTGAGAACCATTTAAGTCTAAAGGGAAAAGGAATTATAGAAGACCCTGAGGACTAGGTAGATAAAGAAACCTTAAATGGAACCATTGCACCAAAAGCAACTTGACTTGTCACCATTTTCTGGTTTAGTTTGAAATGCTAAAGAATTAGCCCTTTGTTAAAGGTCAGCATTTTTGTATTCTTTATTTTATTTTAATTTTTTAAAAAGATTTTATTCATTATTTTTAGAGAGAAGGGCAGGGAGGGAGGAAGAAAGGGAGAGAAACATCAATGTGTGGTTGCCTTTCACCTGCCTCCAGCCATGAACCTGTCTGGAGACCTGGCTTGCACCCACTTATATGCCCTGACAAGGTCAGCATTTTTTACTGAATTATTTCTTGTAAAGTTGTATAAAAACTTAGGATATAACTTAATTGGTGCATTTATAGATCAAACCATGGTGTTATTTAGGGATATGATAGTAATATGCTATATTGGAACCTAAGTCTAATCACAATGAATTCAAGACAGGAAAGAAACTGATACTGTCCATCAAAGAGAATAATCTGGATATGGGATATAAAACACAGTATAAAGGACTTGGAGCCCAAATTTTATTTTAAAATTATGATTAATAACTTCTCCTAAAAGAATGTTTCTCCTGGCCCAGGTAAGTGCCATTCCAGGGCACTAAGAGAACCTGAGGATGAGGTCACTAAACTTCTCTTAGTGATCCACAGAGAATCAAAACTGATAGAAGATGTTCCATAAGTCTAAATAATAAAAATCATAAATTTCTCCTAATAAACCTATTTTTTAAAGTTTTTATTACAATGATTTTCAACCATATACAAAAGTAGAAAGTACAAAGAAACCTCTTGTACCCATCACTCAGCCTTAAAAATCATCAATATTTTGCTGTTTCACATATCTCCCCAACACCACCCCCATTTTTTATTTTTGGTTGGAGTATATTAAAGCCTCATATAATATAGTCAACCCTAAAGACTTCAATAAGTGCCTCAAAAACAAAAAGGCAACTTTTATCATACATAACAGTGTAATTACACTTAAAAATTAACAATAATTCTTTAATAATATACCCAGTCCCTATTAAAATTTCCTTGATTGCCCCAACCCACAAATATTTCCATAACTGGTCTATTCAAATAAGGATCCTAACAAGGTACACTTATTTTATTTGGATATAATATTACTTAAGTCTTTTCAATTACAACAGCACCTTTTTTCCTATTGATGCCATTGACTTGAAAACCTGAGACTTTTCCTACAGAATTCCTCCATTCTGGGTTTGTCAGGTTGCATTCTAATGTCATTTAACTTTTTCCATTATCCCTACATTTATAGACTAAAGGTTATATTTAAAGGCTTTGTTAGATTCAGATTCAATTTTGGCAACCATATTTTGTAGGTGGTACTTTTATAGTTCATATTTCATCACATGAGGAGATCATACATTTAGTAATGCTGAGGTTGAGTAACAGGTTCAGATGATGACAGCCTCATCCATTATAGAGTTCCCCATAATCTTATACTTAACTGTTTTATCATTCATTGGAAAATACTGCCTGGTTCAGTCATTTCATTGGGGAATAACAGAAAAGTAATTTTCTAATTCTATTATTCCTTGTGTATTTATTGACTGATTTTCCTTTTCTTCATCCACAACAATCTCACTGAAGATTCATAACCTACTAAAGAAAGTATTATTGTCTCTATATTGCAATGAAAAAAATAAAAACTTATGTAAGTTAGATAACTTGCCCAATATCTTACAGCAAGTGAGTAGAAGAATCCTGAGTGAAAACAGCTCTCTGTGACAATGCATAGTCATTGGAATATAATGCAATGTTATTTTATTATCAAGGTAATATTTATAATTTTAGACTTATCTTATTGAAGCCTTGAAAGGTGCAGTGGTTTGCCTATAGTCACAGAACAAGGAAGTGCAAGAGACCAGGAAAAGGAATAATCAGAGAACAAAACAAGTTCTTATAAATTAAAAATGGGGTAAGTGAAGTGAAAATTCAACAGTTTATCTTCATGCAAGATAAAATTAAGAACATCTTCTAAAAGTAAAACAAAAAGACAAGAAATGGAAAATAGAAATAAATCATGGAGAGTCAACTCTGATCAATAGGAGACCTAGAAAGTGAGAACAGAGAATAAATTTTCAAAGAAACAATTTGTAACATAATGTAAGCAATCCACTGAAATTCATTCTTCTCTTTTACCTGGGTATTAGACTACATTTTTCAGATCCTCTTAAGAATTAAGGGTCAAGTGACTAAATGCTCTCAAATGGAATATGAATGGCACAATGGGAAACATCTCCAGGCCTAGATCATAATTTCTATGTGTTTTTGGCTTCCTATGGGCTAAAATGGCAACGAACAAAGTGATTTTTTTTTTTAATTTTATTGCTGTTGTATTACATCCATCCCCTTTTTGCTCCCCTGTGTCCCCCCACCCACCCACCCATTCCCCCCAAAGTCAATCCCACCTGT
>PVIW01010386.1:0-44537 GCA_004026585.1 Noctilio leporinus
TATCTTAATGCAGTTTTAATTTGCATCTCTCTGATGACTAGCGATGTTGAGCATTCTTTCATATGCCTCTGGGCCCTTTGTATATCTTCCTCAGTGAGTTGTCTGTTCAGGTCCTTTGCCCATTTTTTACTTGGGCTGTCTGTCTCCCTGGTGTTGAGTCGCATTAGTTCTTTATATATTTTGGAGATCAGACCCTTGTTTGAGATATCATCGGCAAATATGTATTCCCATACTGTTGGTTCCCTTTGAATTTTGCTGGTGTTTTCTTTAGCTGAACAGCAACTTTTCAGTTTGATATAGTCCCATTTGTTTATTTGTTCTTTTATTTCCTTTGCCTTTGGAGAAGAATCAGTATACATATTTCTACATAGAATATCTAAAATTTTACTGCCTATGTTTTTCTCCAGGACCTTCATGGTGGCACTGCTTATGTTTAAGTCCTTTTTACATCTTGAGTTTATTCTGGTGTATGGTGTTAAGTCAGTGGTCTAGTTTTACCTTTTTGTATGTTGCTGTCCAGTTCTCCTAATACCACTTGCTAAAGAGACTGTTTTTACTCCATTTTACGTTCCTTCCCCCTTTGTTGAATATTAGTTGATCATAGAGTCTGGGATCTCTATTCTGTTCCATTGATCTATATGTCTATTCTTATGTCAGTACCAGACTGTTTTGTTTATAGAAGTCTTGTAGTATAGTTTGATGTCTGGTATTGTGATTCCTCCTACCTTGTTCTTCTTTATCAAGACTGTTGAGGCTATTCATGGACATTTTTGGCTCCGTATAAATTTCTGAAGTATTTTTTCTATCTTTGTGAAATATGTCATTGGTATTTTAACTGGAATTGTGTTGAATCTATATATTGGTTTGGGTAGTATGGACTAATTTTAATTTTTATAGCATTAATTTGGCTATTCTGGTAAATTATACATTGAATAAGTGAGGGCAAAGACAAAATTAGGAAGATGACATAGAAGGTTGTAATAATCAGAAGAGATAGAATGATAGCTTGGACATGAGTGGTAGCTTTATAAGTGGTGAGAAATATTTATATTCTAGACATATTTTGAAGCAAATGCTCACATGTTTTATTAACAGATATAACATAGATGTGAGAGAAAAATTGAAGACAAGAATGGCTCCATGATTTTGATCATAACAGTTCCAATCTTCTTTAATTAATATAGCAAAAACTGGAAGAGAATGCATTTGTTAATGATACAAGTGATGATGTTGATGATGCTATTGGCTATATGTGCACAAAGATAAGAGAAATACATTTAAGTCAAGTCAAAGTCAAAGGATAAGATGTGGGAGAGCAAAGAGGTTTGAGATCTGAGTTCCTGGCCAACCTGACTTGACATTTCAAAGAGATGAGGAAGAAGAAACAAGAAAAAGGATGAACAGCCAGAGAAATAGGCAGTAGACTAGGAGAGTATGGAGTTTAATATTTAATGTGAGTCAGAATAGATTATTTATAATATGCTTTTTAAATTTGGTTAGTTGTATATGTTACTTATATACTTTGAATATAATAATTTATTGGATGTGTTTGTAATATAATTATTTTTATATGTTGCTAGATTCACTTTGCTATTTTTGAAGATTACTTGTCTTATATTTGAAGGATATTATAGGTGGTGGGGATGATTTTCATTACTCAACCTGGCTGAATAAATATTATGTGACCTGAAAACACTCTTATGTGGGTATGTGCATTACATTTATAACTAATGCTGAACAAAAGTGTTTATAATGAGTTAAATGAACAATAAAAATATTATTTTATTATCAGGACCACTAAACTAAATGAACCACCATTGTAAATTCTCATTGGAGAAATGACTTTTATTTAGCTTTTGTGCTGCATTGTTTTCTTGTCAATATAGAAAAGAGTAACTGACAGGGTAAAAATGTGTAATCACTTCCTAGCAAAGAACACAGGGAAATATATTGTCCTATACACAGACAATGAGTTTGATGACTGTCACAAAGATACAGAGAAATAAATTAATTGGTTTTATTTAAGAGTATTTTGGGTTTATTTTCATATCAAAAATGCCAAGTGAGTCTGATATATGTATTAAGCTATTTTGTAGAAAATAGCACTTGACCTTTGTTTATTTTTATCATTTATTTCTCTTTTATTTTATTTTTAAAAATTTCATTATTGACATTATTGAAGATGTCCCTATTTGCCCCACTTTTGCCCCTGTATCCAGGCCCTTCTATCCCCTCTCTCTGACCATCACCACACTGTTTGTATCCATGAGTTATTCATACATGTCCTTTGGCTAATACCTTCACTATCTTTCACCCAGAATTCCCCTCTCCCCTATGATCTGTCAGCTGTTCATCTCTGCCATGTATTCAATGAGTCACTATTTCTATTTTGTTTGTCAGTTGATTATTATCATTAGATCATGCATATAAGTAAATTCATATGCCATTTGTCATTCTCTAACTGGCTTATTTAGCTTAGCATAATAATCTCCAATTCCATCTATGCTGTCACAAAAGACAAGATTGATATTTTATGACTGCATAGTATTCCATTGTGTAAATGCACCACAACTTTTTTATCTGCTCCTCTACTAATGGGCACTTGGGCTGTTTCCAGATCTTGACTATTGTAAATAGTGCTATTATGAACACAGGAGAACATAGGTGTTTCAGGATGCTCAGAATATGTTCCAAGAAGTGGAATCACTGGATAAAAAGCCAGATCCATTTAAAAATATTTGAGGAAACTTCATACTGTTTTCTCAGTGGCTGCACTAGTCTGTCTTTTCACAAAGAGTTCACTAGGGTTCCTTTTTCTCCACATCCTCACCAGCACTTTTGTTTGTTGATTTGTTAACAATGGCCACTCTGACAGGCGTGAGGTTGTATCTGATTGTGGTTTTAATTTGCATTTCTCTGATGATTGCTGATGTTGATATTTTTTTCATATGCCTTTTGGCAATAGGTGTGTCCTCTTTAAAGAATTGTCTACTCATGTCCTCTGCCCATTTTTAATTTTACTGTTGATCTTTCTGGTGTTGAGTTGTATAAATTATGTTTTTGTTACATATTTGGAGGTTAACATCTTACCAGATATATCATTGGTGAACATGTTCTTCGATACAGTGGGTTTTCTTTTCATTTTGTTGATGGTTTCTTCTGTTGTGCAGAAGCTTTTCAGTTTGATATAGTCATATTTGCTCATGTTTTTCCTTTAGTTTCATTGACCTAGGAAACATATTGGCAGAAATGTTGCTCTGAAAGATGCTTGAAATTTTACTGCCTATGTTTTTTTTTTTCCTAAAGTTTTCTAATTTTATGACTTATATTTGTCTTTTATTCATTTTCAGCTTACTTTTGTGCATGGTGTAAGTTGGTGGTTTAAATTTTTGCATGTATCTAATTTTCACAACATCATTTGTGAAATCACTTATTAAAGAGACTGTCTTTCTCCTATTGTATGTTCTTGTCTAATTTGTCAAATATTAGTTGATCATATAGGCATGGTTTCATTTTTGAGCCCTCTGTTTTGTTCCAATGACCTATATGCCTATTCTTAAACCAGTAACAGGCTATTTTTTAAAATTTTATTGTTGCTGTATTACATCCATCCCCTTTTTGCTCCCCTCTGTCCCCTCCCCACCCACCCATTCCCCCCAAAGTCAATCCCACCTGTTGTCCATGTCCATGGTTCCTTTATACTAGGTTCTTGTCTAAGCTGCTCCCCTTCCTTACCTCTGCCTCCCCCCTCCCCCCAACCTCTTTCCCCTTGACCACTGGAGGCTTATTCATTGTATTCATATATTTGGTTCTGTTTTGCTTGTTGTTAGTTTTGTTCATTATTGTCCTGTAATGGGTGAGATCATATGATATTTGTCCTTCCCTGACTGGCTTATCTCACTAAACATAATACTCTCCAGTTCCATCCATGTTGTTGCAAAAGGCATGAGTTCCTTCTTTCTTTCTGCTATATAGAATTCCATTGTGTAAATGTACCAAAGTTTTTTGATCCAATCATCCACTGATGGGCACTTAGGCTGCCTTTTGATTACAATGACCTTCTAGTATAATTTAAAATCAGGTATTGTGGTGCCTCCAACTTTGTTCTTCTTTCTAAAGATCTCTGAAGCTATTTGGAGTCTTTTTTGCTTCCATATACATTTTCAGAATATTTGTTCTAGCTCTGTGAAATACGTTGTTGGTATGTTAATAGGAATTGCATTGGACTTATAGATTGTTTTGGTTTATATGGACATTTTCATGATATTAATTCCCCTAATTCATGAACATGGTATGTTTCCACTAATTTGTATCTGCCTCAATTTCTTTCTTTAATATCTTATAGTTTTCTGAGAATAGGTCTTTAACCTCCTCAGCTAAATTTATTCCAATTTACTTTACTATTTTGTTGTGATAGCACGTAGAATTATTTTCTTAATTTCTTATTCTAAGAGTTCATTTTTGATGTATAGAAATGCCAATAGCCCTGGCTGGTGTGGCTCAGTAGATTGGTACTGGCCTGAGAACCCAAAGGTCACTAGTTTGTTTCCCCAGTCAGGGCACATAACCAGGTCAAGCCAGGTCTCCAGCCAGGTCTGTAGCTGGAGGCAGGTGAAAGACAACCATACATTGATGTTCTCTCCCTTTCTTTCTCCCTCCCTGTCCTTCTCTCTGAAAATAATAAGTAAAATCTTTTTTAAAATTAAAAAAAAGAATGCCAACAAAATCTGGATATTAATTTTGTATCCTGATACATTGCCAAATTTATTTATTAGTTCTAATAACTTTTTTGGTTGAGTCTTTAGGTTTTTCTATGTACAATGTCATGTCACATGCAAATAATGAAAGTTTTACTTCCTCCTTTTCCATTTTGGATGCCTGTTATTTATTTTACTTGTCTGATTGCTCTGGGTAGGACTTCTAATACTATATTGAATAAGAATGGTGAAAACAGACATACCTGTGTTGTTCCCTATTGTAAGGGAAATATTTTTAGACTTTGCACATTGCGACTTATGTTGGTTGTATGCTTGCCATATATGACTTGTATTGCAGGGATATATATTCCATTTATTCCCATTTTGCAGAGAGTTTTTTAAAATCATAAATGGGTGCTGGATTTTATCAAATGCTTGTGGGTTTTTTGCATCTATTGATAGTATCATGTGGTTTTACCCCTCATTTTGTTCATGTGGTGTATAACTTTTATTGATTTGTGAATATTGTACCAACATTGTATCCTTGGATACAACCTGATCATGATGTATGATCTTTCTAATGTATTGTTGGATACAGTTTGCTAATATCTTCTTACAATCCCTTATATTTCTTTGGTGTCAGTTACTTCTTCTCTTTCATTTATTACTTTATTTATATGGGTCTTCTTTCTTTCTTTTTAATGAGTCTGATTAAATATTTGTCTATCTTGTTTATCTTTTCAAAGAATCAACTCTTTATTTCATTGATCATTTGTGTTGTTTTCTTAGATTTAGACTCTTCTATGGAGGGGAGAGTAGTAAATTGAACTTGCACTTGGCAGAACTGGTATGTTCATAAACAAGAATTATGTGCTTTCTTGTCTGTTATTTACAACTTACAACATTGTAGAAGGAAGAAGAGGAGAAGAAGAAGAAAAAGAAGAAAAGAAAAAAGAGAAGAGAGAAAGAAAGAAAACGGAGATAAAAATTAGTAAAATGTCATAAATAAGTACATATTGTCAGAGTATAGAGGCAGCCATGGTGGAATGTGTTAATAAACCTGGTCAGAACTGTGAAGGACCAGCTGTCCCTGGATTACACACTGGGTTTGGATGGTGGAGGATGCAAGAGAGAAGAGACAAATTTGGGGTCGGGAGGCTGGCCTTAGCCTCAAGTCCAGTTTATTAATCACACTAAGCTTATATGCAGGTATTATTGGCAACTGCTCAACTGAAACCTGGAAGCTAAGCTAGCCACAGAGAACAAGGCATGGCACACTCTCTACTTTCCATGCTTCATGGGCTACAGGAGAAACACATTGAGCTGACTCCCTATACACAGTGTCTGTTCTGGGTCCACCTGGCACTAGGGCTGGCCTTGCCAAAAGCCCTTTTCTGCTAGCTGGGCCTTGCCAAACAGACTAGCATTCCCTAAGACAGAACAACAAGATGTGGTGGGAATCCACTTGATGAAAACACTTGCTGAGATGTATTGACATTGACCAAGGGATAATTTCCTAATCACTAACTGCAAAACATCTGGCACCCCACTTGCTGTAGCTTACAAGCTTAAAAACATGCCAGTGTAAGTCTTCAGTGAGACTTCTATGGACTTGTAAGGAGGACTGGGGGTCTCTATTTCCCTGCTCTGATGGGCCTTTGACATGGTCTGGGAGCAGCCCATTCCCCTCCAATCTCCAATAAGCCTGTTTTTTCTCCCAACATC
Source organism: Noctilio leporinus (assembly GCA_004026585.1). Taxonomy (NCBI): domain Eukaryota; kingdom Metazoa; phylum Chordata; class Mammalia; order Chiroptera; family Noctilionidae; genus Noctilio; species Noctilio leporinus. The sequence continues at coordinate 6,423 of PVIW01010386.1, forward strand.
TGTCTTCAGGTGATCTTATCAATAATTATTTAAAATGTAAATGTCTTAATGCTCCTATCACAAGACATCAGGTAGCAGAATAGATAAGAAAGCAAGACCTATATTAATGCTTTCTACAAGAAACTCACAAGAATGAAGGATACACACACAATAAATGTAAAGGGATAAAAAAAGATACATTGTGAAAATTGAGATAAAAGAAATGCTGGGCTATCAATACTTATATATGACCAAATAGATTAAAAAATGTGTATAGCAAGAGATAACTAAAAGACTATATAATGATAAAAGGAGAAATCCAACAAGAGGATATAACTCTAGTTAACACTTAGATCCCAAACAAGGGGCATCTAAATATATAAAGTACATTTGATGGAAATAAAGGGATAGGCTGACAGTAATAAAGTCACAGCAGGGGATTTTAACATCCCACTGAAATCAATAGGTAGTTCTTCCAGAAATTCTACAAGGAAATGGTGGCTTTAAATGTCACATTAGATCAGATGGATTTAATTTGTATCTTCAGTATATCTTACCCCAAAGCAGCAGAATACATTTCCTTTCATGTGAACATGGAAGAAGTGAACATTAAACATCTTTTAAGGATAGGCTACATGTTAGGAGATAAAAAAATCTCAATTAATTTTTAGAACATTGAAATCATATCAAGCATCTTCTCTAAAAATCAACCACAACAAAACAAAAATGAAAAGCTCACAAACTTATGGAGGCTAAATAACATGTTATTAAAGAATAAATAAGTTAACAATGATAGCAAGGAATAAATCAAAAGTTATCTTGAAATAAATAAAAATGAACCCTGGCTGGTAGCACAGTAGATAAGGTGCCAGCCTGTGAAACCAAAGGTCACTGGTTCCATTCCCCAGCCAGGGCACATAATCAGATTGCAAGCCAGGTCTCCAGCTAGGTCCATGCCTGGAAGCAGGTGAAAGACAACCATATAGTGATGTCTCTTTTCCTCTCTACCTCTCTCCCTCTCTCTCTGGAAATAATAAATAAAATTTTTAATAAATAAATAAGTAAATAAAAATGAGAACACAACCACCCCAAATTTCTGGGACAACGAAGAAGCAATTCTAATAAGGACATTCATAGCATTGGAGACCTCAGGAAACAAGTGTGGTTAGTGGGAATGTAGGCTGGTGCAGCCACTATGGAAAACAGTATGAAATTTCCTTAAAAAACTAAAAATGGAACTTCCTTTTGATCCAGCAATTCCATTACTAGGACTATACCTGAAGAATCCTGAAACACCAATTCATAAGAACTTATGTACCCCTGTGTTCATACCAGCGCTATTTACAATAGCCAAGTGCTTTAAATAGCGTAAGTGCTCATTGGATCAAAAAACTTTGACATGGACAACAGGTGGGATTGACTTTGGGGGGAAAGGGTGGGTGGGGAGGGGGACAGAGGGGAGTAAAAAAGGGATGGATGTAATACAACAACAATAAAATTAAAAAAAAAAAAAAAAACAAAAAAAAACTTTGGTACATTTACACAATGGAATATTACACAGTAGAACAAAAGAAGGAACTCCTACCTTTTGCAACAACATGCATGGTACTGGAAAGTATTTTGCTTAGTGAAGTAAGCCGGTCAGTGTAAGACAAATGCCATATGATCTCACCCATTACAGGACAATAGTGAACAAAACAAAGAAACAAGCAAAACATAACCAGATATGTGAATACAGTGAATAGACCTTCAGTGGGCTGGGGGTAGGGGGTATGGAGGAGGAGGACACAAAGAAGGCAAAGAGGAGGAAGCAGTTTAGTCAAGGAACTTGCATGGAAGAACCATGGACATGGACAGCAAGTGGAATTGACTTTGGGGGGAGTGGGTGGAAGGGGACAGAGGGGAGTAAAATGGGGATGGATGTAATACAACAACAATAAGATTAAATTTAAAAAGATATAATTCATTCAAATTATCTGTGTGTTTGTTGGTGCAGTACTTTCCAATATAAATGATAATGTGCATTAATTTTATTATAGTACATTTTCAATTGCAATCTAGGCTTTCTGAATGACCAAAGACCAATTATCAGTGCATGGCTTTGATTATACACCCACTATAGATTGGTATGAAGCACAGATGTCCACAGTAGTAAGTGTACAATATGGGAGCATGTACCTTATCTTTCAAAGTGGTAGTTGAAAAGGCACTCCACATAATTAGCTCTCGAAAATGATTTAGAAGTACAGAAACTGGTAGGAGATTCATATAATATGTTGCTAGGTTTTGAAATAGAAACATGTTGTTAATATAAAGTATTAAAAAAGATTTATATGTGCAATGAGAATGATGAAACATCACTTAGGGTCAGGCTCCACTGTGATTCCATCAGTCTTTTTAAAACTCTACTGTTAGTTTAACAGGGTTTTACTTTTGAACTATGGAATCCTATGCTCATGGTATAGTCCATGAGCTTCCCTATTCTTGACTACACCTGTTTGTGTTGAGTTTTTTTAGTACCTCTGGTTTTTGTTTCTCATGGAACCTAACCTTTAAATACAGCTTTTCCTCTTGTTAATCTTTGTCTTTATTCTGGGCCATGTCTTTCCACTTAAAGTTCTGCACAGTATTCCCTCATTTTAGGTTATACTTAAGAAAAAGTTAAGAAAGAAATATTGTTACAGAAGAAAGCCAGCCCAAAAGACTGTGGTTTGGGGAGAGGGAGATGGAACTTAGTGGAGTACAGCCATTGTCCTCCACCCACCAAGAAAATTCTACAGCTTTAAATGTAATATAATGACAGCAAAGCTTATGGGGCTACATGAGATTCTGCCAGAGGCCAGATCTGCTTACCATGCCCACTGAATAAAAGGCTGGGGTTGGAAATTTAAAAATAAGGCAGCAGCCATTAAGTGTGCAGAACATGCAGTTGCAGAGAAGCAGAGAACACATGGCTTGAAAGGAGGAAGGCCATGTGGTATGCAAGGGGTTAAGGTTAGAGGAAAGCACATGGTTAGAGAGCCATGCATTTTAAAAATTAATTTATTATTGTTATAGTACAATTGTTTCATTTATTCCCCCATTGGTCTTCCCTACCCCCTCCTCTCTCTCACAGTCAATCCCCACGTCCTTGTCCATGTCCATGGGTTCTTTCACATTAGCTCCTCATCTAAACCCTAACCCTTCTCTCCCTCTCCCCTGCCCTGCTCTCATCTGATCACCATCATTTTGCTACATTTTCCGTGTCTCTAGATCCATTCTGATTATGTTTGTTTTGCTCGTTAGTTTCCTGTATGAAGTGAGATCATATGGTATTTATCTTTTGCTGCTTGGCTTATTTCACTAAACACAGTCCTCTCCAGTTACAACCATGCTATCCCAAAAGATAGAAACTCTTGTCTTTCTTTCTGCTATGTAGTATTCCATTGTGTAAATATATCACAGTTTTTTGATCTGTTCATCCACTGAGGGACACTTAGGCTTCTGTTTCCAACACTTTGCCATTATAAATAGCGCTACTATGAACATAGGGGTATATAGGTTCTTCTGAATTGTTGTTTCAGGGTTCTTCTGGTATAGTCATAGCAGTGGAATCACTGGGTCAAAAGGCATTTTCACTTTTATTTTTTGGAGGAAATTTCATACTGTTTTGCATAGTGGTTCCACCAGTCTACATTCTCACCAGCAACATCTTGTTTGTTAATTTTGGTAATGATAGCCAATCTGACAGGTGTAAAGAGGTATCTCATTGTGGTTTTATTTATTTATTTTTTGTTCTTCAATTTTTAAAAATTAATTTATTGTTATTCTATTACATTTATCCCATTTTCCAACCATTGCCTTCCCCTGCCCCACCCTTCCTAACCCCTCTCCCACAGTCAATACCACATGTTGTCCATGTCTATGGGTCATTTATATTAGTTCCTTAACTAAACTGTACCCCTTCTTTGCCTCTTCCTCCCCTTCCTCCCTCCCTCCTGCACACTGAAAGTCTGTTCCTTATTTCCATGTCTCTGGTTCTATTTTGCTTGTTTGTTTGTTTTGTTCATTACTCGCCTGTATTGGGTGAGATCATATGGTATTTGTTTTTCACGGATTGGCATATTTCACTAAACATAATACTCTCCAGTTCCATCTATATTGTTGCAAAAGGTTAGGAGTTCCTTCTTTCTTTCAACTGTGTAGTATTCCATTGTCTAAATGTACCAAAGTTTTTTTATCTATTGATCCACTGATGGGCACTTAGGCTGTTTCCAGCACTTGGCTATTGTAAATAGAGCTGCTATGAACATAGAGGAGCATAGGTTCCTCTGAATTCGTGTTTCAGGGTTCTTTGGGTATAATCCTAGCAGTGGAATCACTAGGTCAAAAGGCAGTTCCATTTTCAGGTTTTTGAGAAAATTCCATACTATTTTTCATAGTAGATGAAATAATCTGCATTTCCACCAGCAGCGCACTAAGGTTCCCTTTTTTTCACATTCTCACCAGCACTTGTTTTTTGACTTGTTAATGATCCCATTCTGACAGGTGTGAAGTTGTATCTCATGGTGGTTTTCATTTGCATCTTTCTAATGCCTAGTCATGTTGAGCATTCTTTCATATGCTTATGAGCCCTTTGTATGCCCTCCTCAGAGTAGTGTCTGTTCAGTTCCTTTGCCCATTTTTAAATTAGGTTGTCTGTCTCCCAGGTGTTGAGTTGTTTAAGTTCTTTAGATATTTTGGAGATCAAACCCTTGTGTGAGGTATCACTGGCAAATATGTTTCCCGATAGAGCTGGTTCCCTTTTCATTTGGCAGGTTTTCTTTAGCTGAGCAGAAACTTTTAGTTTTAGGTAGTCGCATTAGTTTATTTGTTCCTCTATTTACCTTGCCCTTGGAGAACTATTGGTGGACATATTGCTGCATGGCATATCTAAAATTTTACTGCCCCTGTTTTGCTATAGGACTTTGATGGTGGCACAGATTATATTTAAGTCTTATATCCATATTGAGTTTATTCTGGTGAATGGTATAAGTTGGTGGTCTAACTTTACTTTTTTGCATGTTTCAGTCCAGTTTTCCCAACACCACTTGTTGAAGAGGCTATTTTCACTCCATTTTAGCTCCTTCTCCCTTTGTTGAATATTAATTGACCATAGTATCCTGGGTTTATTTCTGGGCTTTCTATTCTATTCCATTGATCTATCTTTCTATTCTTATGCCTATACCAGACTATTTTGATTGCAGTATAGTTTGATATCCAGCTGGGGGTTTAGAACCCGCCCTTCTCATGTGGGAGCCCAGCAATTTCTTCAGCTGCCACCTGTGGGAGCCCAGCCAGCCCTCTCACATCTCCACAGTTCCTACCAGTCATGCTGCGATGAAGCAGCTTCTTCTGTTCTCCCGATGGTTATAAGACTTCTCTCCAGCTGGTGTTGTGTTGGTTATTCCAGATGATTTCTCTCATATTAAGTCGTAATTCCAGATTAGTCCTGGGAAGAGATTGGTATAGCTCCACTTACTTCTCTGCTATCTTGGTCCCTTTCATTGTGGTTTTAATTTGCACCTCTCTGATGGCTAATGAGAGCCGTGTAATACAGTTTGAAAAAGAATCTGAACTCACAGCCATAGAACCTCCCCAGTCAGCACAGATAAATAGGAGTTGCCAGGAAAGCTGAGCTATGAACTTCTGCTTTTGTGAACTTCTGCTTCCTGAAAGGCAGTTACCTCTGACTGGCATATTCTAAAAACTGGTATGGTTTGACAGGGAGAGGCAGGCCTGTAAAGGGTCTGTCTAGAAAGCATCGAGCTAATGTCAATATAATTAAAAAGTTTGCATGGCCAGTACTTTCAGGACAGACCTTGTATGTTGTGGGTATTTTATTTTATTTTTTTTAAATTTTAAAGATTTTATTTATTATTTTTAGAGGGAGGGGTAGGGAGAGAAGCAGAGAGGGAGAGAGACATCCATGTATGGTTGCCTTTCACCTGCCTCCAGCTACAGACATGGCTGGAGACCTGGCTTGCAACCTGGTTATGTGCCCTGGCTGGGGAATTGAACCAGCGACCTTTGGGTTCACAGGCCGGCGCCTTAGCTACTGAGCCATCAGCCAGGGCTTGTTGTGGGCATTTTAAAGAGAGTGGTATTTAATGGCAGAATTCCACTTTTAATCTAAATCTGTAAAACCTTTAAATAAACAAATTAATTTACTTTTAACCAACTATATTATTAAGAGTTTTTCCTTTGGTGGTGAGCGGACAAGCCTCTTGCAACTGAATAGCCCAACGGTTCTGTGTCAATATCTTAATGAATAATAATAATGGCAAAGTTAGTGATAGTATACATTCTTTTTTTTTCTGGATTAAAAAAAATTATTGTTGTTGTATTACATCCATCCCCTTTTTGCTCCCCTCTGTCCCCTTCCCCACCCACCCATTCCCCCCAAAGTTGATAGATAGTGTACATTCTTGAATGCTTGAAAGTGAGGAATTTTCTCAAGACACCTTGGGAGTGTTGTTGTTTAATATCAGATCTTTCTTAATATCAACATTTATTAAACAAGCCCATCTTATCTCCTAAAGAACAATTTTTTTTAATTTTAAGATAAACCAAAAATATAGAGAGAAACAGTAATTAACTGTCTTCTCTCTCATGCATATATTTTCTGAAAATACTCTCCATATCATTTGTGCATAGATAAAAAAAGACCAGAGATTTAAATAATATATCTATAAAATAAATTGTATAACCTAACCTCCTAAGACTTTCTAGCATATAGTAATACATTTCTTTGATAACCACTTATTTAGGATATTATAAACTTTGGTAAATATATTCATTTTTGTTATTTAATATATACATAGAAAAAAATCTGTCATCACAAATATTCTGCATAAATTGAAGGTGTTGTGTAGACATAAAGGAATTTTCTATGTTTCATACATTACTTATCTTTCTTTACATATTATGAACCTTTATATTTATGAGAAATATGGGGTCCCTCTTCTGAAACTGCAACTTGGATAGCAGCTTAGGTTTATGTTCTGGCCCTAGTCATTAGTAGCAATGTGGTCATTGATAATTTATACATGATAATCTCATTTCCCCATGTTCAAAAGGCTATAGCGTATATATGAATTGAGATAATGTTGGTTAGAACATATTCACTAGTACATCAGATAATGGGTTAATGTCCAAAATTTATAAAGAACTTATAAAACTCAACATAAAAAAACAACAAGCAACCCAATTAAAAAATGGGCAAAGGACTTGAATAGACACTTCTTCAAAGAGGACATACCAATGGCCAATAGACATATGAAAATTGCTCAACATCAGGAATTATCAAAGAATTAAAAATTAAAACAATGAGATACTATCTTACACCTCTTGGATTGGCTATCATCAATAAATCAATAGAAAACAAGTGCTGGTGAAGACGTGGAGAAAGGGAAACCCATCTACAATTTTGGTGGGAATGCAGACTGGTAAAGCTACTGTGGAAAGCAGTATAGAATTACCTCAAAAAATTAAAAATGGAACTACCTTATGATCCAGCAATTCCACTTCTGGAATTTATCTGAAGAAACCCAAAATGCTAAATTGAAAGAATATATGGACTCCTATGTGTGTTGCAGCATTATTGACAAGAGCCAATATTTGAAAGCAACTCAATTGTCTATCAGTATATGAATGGATAAAACAACTCTGGGACATTTGCACAATGGAATATTACTCAGACATAAAAAAAAAATTAACCTTTGCAACAGCATGGATGGATATAGAGAACATTATTTTAAGTAAAAGAAGCTAGTCAGAGGAAAACAAATATATGATTTCACCCATATGTGGTATCTAATGAACAAAATTAACTAACAAGCAAAACCAAAACAGACCCATAGATAGAGAGAAAGATGACAACTATAGAGGGTTGGAGGGTGAGGGGATGGAGAAACAAAACTGATGATTTTGGACAACAATGTAGTGATTGTGGAGGTGATTGGGTGATGGAGGTGGAAGAGGATATAGGGCTGTTAAATGGTAATAGAAAGTCAAATACAATAATATATAAACTATTAAAAAGTACAATAAAATAGACAGTAAAAATCACTGCACCTTTTGTCTTTCCCCTGACAATTCGATTATTTCATATGTTTCTTCAATGCTAGTAGTAATACTTGAATTAATTCTGAACGCCTTCCTAGTCTTATCAGAGACTTCCTTTCTGGATTACACTCTTTGCTATTCAAATTCCCCATATATTTCTATGTCAGGTTTACCTGTATTTTGTAATGAGCCACACCATGAATTTCACTACTAAGAAGTACTCCAATTCCTTTTCTCTGTTTTTTTTTTTTTTTTTTTTTTTTTACCTTCTGCGAAAGATTTCACTCAACTAACAATAATCATATATTCCCTTTACAGAGCATGGCTCTGAGGTCATTTCATTCTGAAGTTTCTCTCAGAGAGGTATACTTTACCAGAATCATATTACACAGTTGTGAAAGAGTATAAACCCAAATTTACCCAATATCAAACTGCTCCCTTCTAAAAAACTTAAAAACAAATATAAAGTTTTATGTGAAACAAGAGTTTTATATGTCATATTCAACTATGTCTATTAAATTAGTTTTGTAAGCAAGCAGATATTTTTTTCCTCATTCAGGTTCACTTGATTTTATTAGTCAGTGATAATTCTATTTCTCTCTCTCTCTCTCTCACACACACACACATACATTGTTTGCATGTGGACGAAAGAAAGGAGTTTTATTTAATATAATAAAATATAGTATTATTTTTATAAATGCTGTTCCTATTACATAATTTCTGAAATATTCAAGTATACAAGATATTTTTATACTTGCCACTTCCTTCTTGATTGGCACAAATAGGATAGGTGCTGAATGATTTGCTTTCCAGCTGGCAGCTTGAAAGTCTCTGCATTGGAATTTCAACCAGAAACCCAGGGTTGCATTGGTTGATGTTTTATGAGAGAAGCCAAAAATTAGTTTGCTTCCATCTGAAAAAGTGAAATGTCAATCTGTCATTTCTGAAAGTAGAAACATGTTAATAACAAAGAAAAGTCATTTTGAAAACTCCTAGCGGAAATAGTGAGGAAAATTCTGAAGCAAAATGGTGATTTTTTGTTCAAATTTTTAGCCTCTCATTAGAAAAAGGTGATGCTGTACCATACCAACCTGTTGCCACACTCGTCAGCATTAAAGCTCTTCTTATACTTCTCAAGCCTGGTAGAAGTGGGGAATGAATCAAAGCCATGTTTCTTTTTTGCACTATTTAAAATAGGTTTTAAGATTGTGTTTTGTAATGAGAATGTTGAGATTCACATGCTATATTAACTTGATCAAATGGTGTTTTATTCAGTTTTATCCTGACTATAAGCAATGTTGGTTTCTTTAAGGAAGGGGTAGAATAATTAATCTATAACTTCACAATTATGTTCCCACTTACTTGTCTTTTATCAAATCTGAGTGCCATGGACTAAATGTGTTTTCCCAAGATTCATATGTTGAAATCCTAACCACCAATATGATGATGTTAGGGATTAATGCCCTTATAGGAGAGACTTGAAAGCTCCCTTGCTGTTTCTTCCCTGTATTTATAAATATACAAGAAGAGGGCAGTCTGGATCCAGAAGAGGGCCCTCACCAGAACCCAACCATGCTGAATCCTCAATGCATACATCCTGCCTCCAAGGCTATAAGAAATAACTCTTATTATAACTGACCCAATCTAAGACACTAGGTATTTGTGTAAAATACAATATTTTGACTTTCTGGCTTTATTGAATACATTTGAGTACCCTGGAATTCGTGTTGAGACAACACTCTTGCTGGTAGATACCAATGAAATTCTCATATACGCATGTGCTTTTTCTTCATAATTTGAGTTTACCTGACACCATATTGACTACCAATTGTGTTTTTCAGCTTGAGCTACTCACCCCTTAGCTATATCATATCTTCTTTGTATGAGGTTTGTTTTACTCACTGAATCATAGCTTCCATGATTCATAGGACAAAATGCTAGATATTCTAATACTCAACCTTCAGGAAATATGATGAAGTGAAAAATTGATTTTACCTGGTTGGAAATTATTTCAATAACAGACCAATATGATGATTCCTTGTATTCTCAAGTTTCTCAATTCTATTTAATAATATATCTATAATACTAAGTCAATCTGCCAAGATTTATATATGTAATTTGTTAAATAGCATCATCTCTCTTCAGTAATTTAATAACATTTAATAGTGAAGGAGTGATTACCTTGTCTGAGCAGGGCACTGAGGCTATAATAGTAAATAAGATAGATCTTGTTTTAGCAGGTTGTTTTAGCTTTTGTGACAAGACTCCATCCTTGAAGTCTCCATGAAACAGAATCACACAGTGCCTGCAGATGGTCCCTACTTAGTTTTTAGGCCTCATTAAAGAGTGACCACAGAATACCAGTGCCTCCCTATAGGACCTAAAGATAATGATTATCCTCTTGCCTTTCTTCAGTATTGTTATTTCAGCAGTTTGAACTATTACTCATTTTCAATTGCTTTATTTAGTGACACTTACTATGAATACCCCCAAAATTCACAGGGTAGCAAAAATACAAGCCATAAAATAATCACTTCTTTATTCAATAAGAAGTCATACTCTCCAGAAGACAGAACATTTGTGCTGAAGAATTCTAGTATGAAATCCTTTCTATTATCATCACCAATCCCTCTTATACATACATACATATATACACACTGAATTCTAAATTCAACAAGTAATGATGTAAAATAACATTAACATATGATGCCAAATAACCATTATTGCATACTAGTCACTAACATATAAGATCTACATAAATAATTATATTCCAGTTATTGTCTAGGAAATAATTTGTTGAATTGTTACATTCTTATGGGTAATTATTTTGTTTTTCACATATAAGAAGCTGAGGCACTACAAATTTAAATAACTTGTTCCAACTTCAATAGAATGTAGATGTTGAATCTAAATTTAAACCCAAGGAGTCTAACTTCAGTGCCTATTATCAAAATTACTCTCATTATTGCTTCCCATATAATTTTTAAGGGAATATGGTACATTAAATCTCGAATTCATATTATTCTGAGCAAAACTATATAAAATATTTATTCTGGCCAGTAACTGTGCTGGTTGCTAAATATTGAAGTGAAATTGAAGACATTCTGCCTTTCAGGTAATGCTTAATAGATATTTGCATTTTAATAAAGAATATGATAGATCACAAAAAAGCTCTGTAGTAACTGTAATTACTGCCTCCATCCTCATAATATCATGGATGTTGTAATAGAAAATAGAAAATAGAAAAGACCGTAAAGTATCATCTGTTTTTCAGAAAATTACGAAGGTAGGGTGGAAAGAGAACGAAGAGTATAAAATATAGAACCATGTGAAGCTGCTAAGGGAAAAAGGCAAAGTTGATAGCTCAAAATTTTCAAGAATTAATTATGATAAAGAAGTAAATTGCAAAATAAAAAGGGGGAAATTCTAGACTGTAAGAAACTTTGTTGTCAACAACCAAACACCATTTTTCAGCTTCACTTGGATTATGGTTTAAACTAGTCAAGCTAAGAGCAATAATATAGTGTGGAATAAAGGAGACAGAAAAAGAGAGAAAGAGTAGGGAAGATAATAATTGGCATTTGAGCACTTGGTTGATACTTGATTTTATGAAATAATTTATTTTGATAATTTTGCATGTGGTATGATAATGGGTTTTCAGATGTAATTTTTAGTGCAAAAGCCTCTTACCTTTTTTATAAACTAGAACTATTTACAGATAAAATTATATGTTGCCTGAAAATTAGACTAAAATAGTCCATTGGAGACAGAGTGGATCTAGAAGTATAATAAATGGAAATGGTTATATATTAAGAATTTTTGAAGGTAGATAATACATGGGCTTCATTATATCACTTTTTTTCTGTTTTTATATTTAAACTTCAATAATTTAAAAAAGGCTATACAAGGCTGCTACTTAGGCAAAGAAATGTGGCACAGTATAGAATAGTGAGGCCTATAAAAAACAAATTGTGTTTGTGCCAAATTCCAAAGAACTCAAATTAAAATCTGTTTCAATTTGTTTGTGTGGCTGAACAATACACAATGGATTGCATCTTGCTAATGTCAAATGTTGATGATCTTTAGCACATAGAAAAACAACAACAAAACAAACAAACAAACAAAAAGAAAACACAAAAGTTCATTAGAAACAAACAAACACACAAAATGTTACTCTAAGAGTTCGAAAGTACCTGAGCAAAAATGGGAGGATAATGAAGGTGAGAGACTGAGGCAAGGTGAGGAAGGACATATGTATAGCTATGTCACTAACCACAGAGAATGATCTAGGAAGAAGGGAGCAAGGTATATAGGAGATTATGCAGACTTATTCAGGTAACTAATTTCAAAACCATGGGCATCTCTGGAATACAGAACTTCTTACATTGGCTGGGCCCTTAGACACCATGCAGTTTAAACAGATGGCCCCAATTAGATTGCTTCCATAAGAAGAATTATCCCCTTGGAAATGAGTGATTGATTTGATTTTTATATCCCAAATTTTGCATCTGTGAAGCTGAGTGCCATTCTGGAAATGCATTGCTAATCAGATGTAGTACTTGTAGATAAATCCTAAGAGATCATTAGCAGATGGACAACTTTAATATGCAGACTCTGAGTGGAAGAGAGAACATAAAATTTGATGAAGAACTATCTTAAAATTCAACTGTTGATGGTTTATTGATCTTATTTGTAGGTCATTAAAAGTCACTTTTCTTTTTGTCTATTAGTTGGTATAATTAAAAAGCAGTTTTGTTGAGGTCACTAAACACTTTCTTGACAATTTTTGAGCAGCTGGAACAAAGGGTTTTGCTAATATGAGTCATGAAATTAGAATATTAGATTTGTGATGAGAGACAAAAAAAGGATCTAATACCAATTGAATTGGGTTTGAGAAATCCAAGAATGTTTAATTTGGAGAGTTTCATGAAGACTGAACATTCTATACATCTTTTTGAGAACCCGAGTCCAACTCAACTTGCACACCTGACCTCAGTCTGTTTCCAGTAGCTTTTCCACAATGGCATACTGCATTCACTCACACTGCAGACTTTCCTAAAATCTCTGAAAGCTCCACAAACATGCAATAAGCACCAGATAGCTATAGAATGCACTATAACTCTTGTTAAATACTCAGAAAAGTGGAACACATATCAATCAGTCAAATTTGAATCAGGTTGTCCCCATCATGGCATAAGCTTCAGCCAGTGTTGTCTTGAAAAATAGCTTCAACTAAGAGACGATGGTAAACAGGAAAAGTGGTGATAGGCCTCATATCATATTGTGGTTCCCATCAAAGTGTCCCAAGACCATCATTAGTGACAGCCAACTTTAGTTCACAGTATAGCCTTTCTGGAGCATCTCTAAGTCTAGCAAAAATGAAATGAACTGAAGATTGCCTTTGCAACTACTACTAGGTAATCCTAAAACAGGTACAAAAAGCAGCTAAATTTGGCCTACACTAGAGAGTCTTTCTTTACTAAGGGCTCCAGAACAAGCATATCAAATGGCTGGATTCAGATCACATTAGAGAACCAATGAAATAACTCCAAAAATTACATACCTCAGAGGTGTATCACCTGGCACCAGAGTACTGCAAAAACAAAATCTGCTCTATGGGGTCATCCCCAGCACAATGGCCCTTGGCATGGCCAGCCCTAAGAACCAGGTAAATTGAGGGTCAATACCACCTACTGTGCCAAAGTAAATTAAGGTGCAATTATGAAAGGACACACAAAACCTACACAAGGGACACCCAGGAAAATGCTCTGTATCAGGTGAATAGGGAGACTTCACCATTGGCCTCCACAGGATACCTACTACATAAGGCTGCTCTATTAAGATTGGGAAACATATATCTACCTAAACATATGCATATAATCAAATACCAGAAGTCAAAAAAATATGTCCTAAATAAAAGAACAGGAAAAACTCTAGGAAAAATAACTAAATAGTATGAAGACAAGCAATCTACTAAATGCAGAATCCAAAACTCTGGTTATAAAAACTCCTAATAAATTAGTGAAATACTAGGTGAACTCAACACAAACTTAAACAGAGAGATAAAAATAAATTTTAAAAAATTAGAAATAAGCAATATAATAAATGAAATAAAGTCTGTATTAATAGGAATTAACAAATGATTTGAAAAAACAGAGGATCAGATCAGCTGTCTGAAACACAAAGTAGCAGAGAAGCCCCAATTGTAACAGCAAAGAAATATGAATTAAAAAAAATGAAGATAGTTTACATAAACTAAATAGTGTGGTACTAAACAATAACTGTGCCAATAATAAAATCAAGAAATAAAAAATACCTTAAGACAATGAAAATAACAACACAATAACAACAACAAAAATGATAGGACACAGCAAAAGCAATCCAAAGAAGGCAATTCACAGCAATATAGGGCTACCAAAAAATAAAACTATTCAATAAATGCTCTAACTATTAAGTCTAAAGAAGAAAAACAACAACAAAAAGTGAGCAAATAATAATAGTAATAATAAGGCCAGAGTGGAAATAAATGAAATAGTCTAAGAAAATTAAGCAAAAGATAAAAGGAACCAAGGCCTAGTTTGTTAAGGGGTAAAACAAGATTGATAAATCTTTAACCAGACTCATTAAGAAAAGGAAAACAATAAATACAATTAGAAATGAAAGATCAGTGAACTGACACTAAATAAATTAAAAAATATATAAGAAAAAATTACAATTACATACCAATGAATTTGACTTTCTGGAATAAATTGATACTTTTCTAGAAACATGTAATCTCCCAAGCCTCAAAAGAAAAAGTAAATATGAATAGAAAAAATTACTACCAATGAAATAAAGTCAGTAATCAAAAAACTTTCAACAGACAAAAGTCCTAGATCAGATGGCTTCATTGGTGGTGCATTTTACCGAACATTAAGGGAAGAATTAATATCTATTCTTTTCAAACTATTACAAAGAATTCAAGAGGATGAAAGATTCTCAAACTCATTTAACGATGCCACCATTACCTTGACACAAACCCAGATAAAAACAATGCAAAAATAGAAAACTTTCAATTCATCAGGGCCAATATCCCTCATGAACATACGTGCAAAATTTCTAAACAAAGTTAACAAAATGATTTAAGCAATGCTTTAAAATATCATATGCCACGATCAACTGGGATTTATTCCTGGGGCACAAAGTTGATACAATATCTACTAATCAAATAATGCAATATACCACATAAACAAAATGAAAGATAAAAATAGATACAGGTAATATTTAACAAAATTCAGCATCCATTTATGATTAAAACTCAACAAAATGAGAATAGAAAGAACATAATTCAGCAGAATAAAGGCCATATACGAAACATATAAACAACATCATACTCATTTAGTAAAAGCTAAAAGCTTTTCTCTACAATCAGGAACAAGATATGAATTTCCACTAGCACTACTCTTATTCAACATAGTATTAGAAGTCCTAGCCACAGCAATTATATTTCTTGGTGTTGAAGTTGATAGTGATCAAATGAAGACATTAATTGAAAATAATCTCAGTAATGCTAAGCGGGAGAGAGCCAATGTACTGAAAATATTCAGAGCAAGTGTTGAAAAGCAGCTTGCTTATGTTAATTGCTTTGATGTTTGGGTTCCATATAAATTAAATGAAAAAAAAAAAAAACCTTCCTTTTTATTACTTTTATTTTATTTTATTTTATTTATTTTTTATTTTTAAATTTTATTGTTGTTGTATTACACATCCATCTATTTTATTTTTATTCAATTAATTTTCCCAACTTTACCTCCACTGCTCTCCCCTGCCATACTCACTCCCCAGTCCCATAGTCAATCTTGACACTTTTGTCCATGTCCATGAGTCCTTTATACTTGTTCCTTGACTGGACACTTTCCCTTCTTTCCTTCATTATTCCCCTTCACCTTCTCCTCTAGTCATTGTCAGTTTGTTCTTTATTTCCATGTCTCTGATTCTATTTTGCTAATTTGTTTGTTTTATTCATTAGTTTTCTGTACTAGGTGAGATCATAGGCTATTTGTCTTTTGCCAGCTGGCTTATCTCACTAAGCATAATACTCCCCATTTTGATCCATGCTGTCTCAAAAGCTAGGAATTCTTGCTTTCTGCTGTGTAGATGTACTACAGTTTTTTGATCCACTCATTTTTTGATGGGTACTTAGGCTGTTTCCAGCACTTAGATATTGTAAATAACATTGTTATGAACATCAGGATGCGTAAGTTTTTTAAATTGGTGTTTCAGGATTCTTAGTGTATAGCTCTAGCAGTGGAATTACTGGATCTAAAGGCAGTTCCAATTTTAGTTTTTTGAGGAAATTTCATACTGTTTTCCAGAGCAGCTGCACCAGTCTACATTCCTACAAATAGTACACTAGGGTTCCCTTTTCTTCACATCCTCACCAGCACTTGCTGTTTGTTGATTTGTTAATAATGGCCATTTTGACCATTATTGATGGCTACTGATGTTAAGCATTCTTTCATATGCCTATGGACCCTCTGTCTGTCCTTCTTGGAGAAGTATCTGTGCAGGCCCTTTGCTCGTTTTTAATTTGAATTGTCTGTCTTCCTGGTGTTGAGTCATATGAGTTCTTTATATACTTTGGAGATTAAATCCTTGTCTGAAGTATCATTGGCAAATATGTTTCCCCCTTCGTTTGGTTCCCTTTTTATTTTGCTGATGTTTTCTTTAGATATGCAGAAGCTTTTAATTTGATGTAGTTCCATTTGTTTATTATTTCTTTTATATACCTAGCACTACAAGATATATTAGTGAAATTATTGCTGCATGGGATTTCTGAAATTTTACTGCCTATGTTTTCCTCTATGACTTTTATGGTACCACAACATATTTAAGTTTTTTATTCATCTTGAGTTTATTATGGTGTATGGTTTAGTTAGTGAAAATAACCTTATTGACCATATTTCCTTCATGTGATTCACGACTTAAATGTAATGAAAACATTCTATTTTTTAAAAAAACAAATTGTGATCCTGGCTGGTGGTACAGTGGATCAGGT
Source organism: Noctilio leporinus (assembly GCA_004026585.1). Lineage (NCBI taxonomy): Eukaryota > Metazoa > Chordata > Mammalia > Chiroptera > Noctilionidae > Noctilio > Noctilio leporinus. The sequence goes on from PVIW01010386.1 coordinate 23,524, forward strand.
ACCATCCTGCAAACCCAAAGGTCGCCAGTTTGATTCCCAGCCAGGGCACATAATTAGGCAGCAAGCTAAGTCTCCAGCCAGGCCTACCACCGGAGGCGGGTGAAAGGCAACCGTACATTGATGTTTCCTATTTTTCTCCCTCTTTATCTCTCTCCCTTCCCCTATCTCTGGAAATAATAAATAAAATCTTAATAAATAAATAAAAATAAAAACAAATTGTGATAGCAATAAAAAGTGGATACTTTACAATAATATGGAACAGAAGATATCATGGGGCAAATGAAATGAATGACACCAACCATACCAAAGGCTGATCTTCATCCAAAGAAGCTGACGTGTATATGATGGGATTGGAAGGGTGTAATCCATTATGAGCTTCTTCTGGGAAACCAAATGATAAATTCCAACAAGTACTATTCCCATTTAAAACAACTGAAGCAGCACTCAATGAACAGTATCCAGAATATGTAATATTCCATCAGGTTAATGCAAGACCACATGTTTTTTTCATGACCAGGCAAAAATTACTACAGCTTGACTGGGAAGTTCTGATTTATCTGCTGTGCTCATCAGACATTGCACCTTTGAGTTTCCATAAATTTTGGTGTTTACAAAATACTCTTAATAGAAAAAGTGTCAATTTTCTGAAAGACTAAAAATATGGACCTGGAACAGTTCTTTGTTCAAAACGATGAAAAGTTTTGGGAAGATGGAATTATGCTGTTGCCTGAAAGATGGCAGAAGATAGTGGATCAAAATGGGGAATATGTTTTTTCAATAAAGTTATTTGTGAAAATAAAAAATGTGTCTTTTAAAATTTTTAAATAAAACAAACTTTTTGACCAATCCATAGTATCAGGTGGGTATAAGACCCACTGGGGTGGTCATTTAAAAATTATGTAAATATCTAATCACTGTGTTGTACATCCTAAATAATATAACACTGTAGGTCAATTATAATTTAAAAGTACAACTTTTTAAGTATTTTATTCATTTATTTATTATTAGAGAGAGAGAAAGGAAAGAAGGAAGGTAGGAAGAGAAACATCAATGTAGAATAGTAAATGTGATTGCTTCTTTCATGCCCCTAACTGGGGCATGTAACTGTGTTACAACTGACTTGTAACACAGGCATGTGCTCTGATTGGAAATTGAACCAGTGACTTTTTGGTTTGCAGGCTGGCACTCAATCCACTAACCCACACCAGTCAGGGATATTTTTTTAAAATTAAGTTTAAAAAAGACAAAATGACAAAAGGAAAAAATAAACCACATTTCATCAAAATAATCCAGACTTTGGTGTAATTGTTTGATCACCTCTGTGCAAGAACCAATAACTCTTTGGTGTGTTTATTTTATTTTTTGTTTTTTAGTTTTTATTTTTTGGATGTAGAATATTAAAAAATGTTTATTTTACAATGTAAACAGTAAAAACACAATAGTTTTAAGTCTAAAGCTGTAGTTTAACTATATTCCTTTGTTCCTATTTGCAAAGTCAATAGATTTGGTATAAATAATTTCTTTATATAACATTCTGCATGATTTACAAGCATAAGTGACAATGCAGCCAGCTAGGTCAACACAAGAATATCTGGAATACATTCCAGTTTATTTTAATTTTATAAGATTTTATTTATTATTATTTTCAGAGAGAAGGGCAGGGAGGGAAGGAAAAAGGGAAAGAAGCATAAATGTATGGTTGCCTTTCACTTGCCTTCAGCTAAGGACCTGGCTTGATACCTGGCTGGAGATTGGCTGGAGACCTGGCTTGCAACCTGCTTATGTGCCCTGACTGAGGAATCAAAACCAGTGACTGTTGGGTTCGCAGGCTGGCGCCAATCCACTGAGCCCCACAGCCAGGACTACATTCTAGTTTTTTTTTTGTTTGTTTTGTTTTTGTTTTTGTTTTTTAATTCTATTGTTGTTGTATTACATTCATCCCCTTTTTGCTCCCCTCTGTCCCCCTCCCCACCTACCCATTCCTCCCAAAGTCAATCCCACCTGTTTTAATGTGTTCAAGTAAAGGACATATATATTTAAAGGAAAAATAATAACATATTTTAAAGTAAAAGTAGTTACATAGCAAAATATGTGACATACTTTGTTACTCAAAACATTAAAAAATAAGTCTTATCCATCTTGAGTAAATTCTGGTGTATGTTGTTAATTGGTGGTCATTTCATCTGTTTGCATGTCCATGCCCAGTTCTTCCAACACCATTTGTTGAAAAGGATCTTTTTACTCCATTTTATACTTCTTCTCCCTTCATCAAATATTAATTGATCATAGAGATCTCAGATTATTTCTGGGCTCTTTATTCTGTTTCATCAACCTACCCATCTGTTTTTATGCCAGTATCGGACTATTTTGGTTACACTGGCCTTGTAATATAGTTTTATATCAGGTATTGTGATTTCTCCTATTTTGTTTTTTCTCAAAATTGCTGTGGCTATTTGAGTAATTTTTGGTTCCATATAAATTTCTGAAGTATTTGTTCTAGACCTGTGGAAAATGCCACTGGTATTTTATTAGGGATTGCATTGAATCTATAAATTGCTTTGGTTAGTATGAACATTTTAATGATGTTAATTCTTTCCATCCATGAACACAGTATATGCTTTCATTTATTTGTATTTTCCTTCATTTCTTTCTTCAATATTCTGTAGTTTTCCAAGTACAGGCATTTTACCTCCTTGGTTAAACTATGAATACTAGCTAAGTCCTGGAAACCATCTAAATTCATCATAAGTGGATGAATGGATTAAAAAAAAAACGGTGGTACATTTACACAATAGAATATTATACAGCAGAAAGAAAGATGGAACTCCTACCTCTTGCAACCACATGGACGGAACTGAAGAGTATTGTGCTTAGTGAAATAATCAGTGGCAAAAGACAAATACCATATGATCTCACCTAACACAGGAAAGTAATGACCAAAAGAAACAAATATGCAAAATAGAACTAGAGGCATGGAAACAAGGAAAAACAAGGAACAGACTCCTAAAGACCAGAGGGGTAGGGGTGAAGAAGGAGGGAAGAAGAGGAAAAGTTTAGCCAAGGAACAATTATAAATGACCCATGAACATGGACAACAGGGTGGTTGTTGACTGGAAGAGGGGATGGGGTAGGTGGGTCAGGTGACAACAATGGGGGAAAAATGGCACAACTGTAATAAAACAACTGAATTAATTTAAAAAAACAAATCAAATATCTGTTTGTATAATATAATGGAAAACTAAGGGGTTTGAAATTACATCATGGTGATGCTTGTACAACTCTAAATATGCTAAAAATCTTTGAATTCAACATAAAGTTAATAAATATAATAGTACATAAATTATAATTTAATGAAGCTATTTTAATGGGACGACACAGATTGGTAACCATTAGAAAATTTTAAAAAATGATGAAAGTGCAATTCAAAAATTTACAGTAAGATTTTTTTCAAGAAAAAATGATTTTGGATAAGTGAGTATTACTAATGTCATTCATAAAATCACAAATGGCTAAAAATAGAATATTTTATCAAAAATGTGTGTATAAAATACATATAATTAAAATGTATATGCACAGATATTCATTCATACATATGCATGCACATGTATTATATACATGATGTATTATATAAATATGGTATTGTTATATATTTGTATATATATCTATACATAAACATTTGTTTACACACACACATACACACATCTGTGCATATATAGCCTAACAATATAAGTGGTCAATTTTAAACTAGTTGTTATACATATAATTGTTTAACTTTAAAAGTAAGAGTAAGGAGAGAACCAAGAGGAGTAAGTGGCACTCTAACAATGTCCTCCCAGGACCAATCTGTAATTGCAAGTTAATTGAGGAAGAAATCATCCAGAATAACCAACAGAACACCAGCTGGAGAGAAGCCTTATAACCACAGACAGAACAGAAGAGGCTGATTCATCACAATGAGACTGGTATGAAGTGTGGAACCACGAGAGGGATGGCTGGGTAACAACTGAAGGGATGGAGAAACATCTCAGCAGCTGGGGATTCCACCTGAGAAGGGTGGGTACTAAACTGCAGCTGGGCAACACAGCCTACAGCAACACAGCTGAGAGTAAAACAGCATCTGGCTGTGTAAACAAAAAGTCACCAGGTATAGCTGGCATAAAAGAGACAGGTGGAAACCCAGATCTTAAATGAACCATGCACAAAAATACTTTGGAAACTACTTATCCTAGGGTCTGGTGGAAAAAGGGCAGCGTGGTCTAGAGATTCTTGGGGAAAGTTTGGGAAAATGGCTTTAGAGGGAAAGTTGAGGGAGCATCCCATGAGTCCATTGCAGACCCATCCCCCATACAGCCAGCATACCTCTCTTCTCCAAAGGGCAGCAGCCTGAGGGGAAGCCATAGCCCTACACATAAGAATTAATCCATTCCTTCAAGCAGTGCCTAAGACTGCAGATCACAGGCTGATTGGATTAACAACTGAATTAATCTGCTTAGCACATAGGTGCCTAAGACTGACCACTACTCACAAATTGATTAGGTTAACAACTAAAAGAGACAGACAAAGATGGTGGATCTCTGGTAGTCTCCAACAGGCTGACTAGGCCACCAGCTGACATCACCAAGTGCAGATCCAGGAAGTATAAAAAGTACACCTCTACACCACAGAAGATCACACCACGGAGATATTAACTCAAAGGAGATGAATCCAAGAAGCAGAAACAAACAAGAAGAGTCACTTAAAATGTGGAGAAAAAGAAACAGTCCATCACCAAAAAGAAAGGAGGAATTCCCAGAAGGAGTGCAAAATGAAATGAAATTCAAAATAAGCAAGTTCAATGAGCTCAGCAAGTTCAGAGGAACTACAAAGAACTCCAGGCAAGCTACAAGGAACTTACTGAGAATTACACCATCATTATTAAGGACATTAAAATCATCAGTAAGAGCCAGGAGGAAATGAAGAATACAATTTCTGAATTGAAGAACACAGTGGAAGGCATTAAAAACTAGCTAGAGAGAGCAGAGGATAGGATTAGTGAGTTGGAGGCCAACACAGAAAAAAAAAAACAAAAAACAAAAAACAAAAACTCACAGACAGTGCAACAAAACAGACAAAGCCTGAAAAAGAGTGAAAAAGTTTTAAGAGAGCTTCAGGACAACATGAAGTGCAGTAATATCTGTATCATAGGGATATCATAAGAGGAAGAAGAGAAGAAAGGAATAGGAAAGCTGTTTGAAAAAGTAATGACAGAAAATTTATTTAACTTGAGAGGAAAAGTCATGCAAGTGTAGGAAGCACAGAGGGTCCCAATAAAGATGAACCCTAACAGGCTTACTCCAAGACACATCATAATTAAAATTGCAAATTTCAAAGACAAGGATAGAATCCTAAAAGCAGCAAGAAAGTAACAGCTAATAACATACAAGGGGGCTCTAATAAAGTTATCAGCTGATTTCTCAACACAAACACTGCTAGCCAGAAGGGAATGGCAAAAAAAACATTCCAAGCAATGAAAAACAAATGTTTACAATCAAGATTACTCTACCTGGTAAGGCTCTCATTCAAAATGAAAGGTTATAAGTTTCACAGAAAAAAGGAGGTTAGAGTATATCTCCACCAAACCAGCAAGAGATCATAAAGGGTCTGCTTTAAGAGGATGAAGAATCAGAGAGACAGAAAGGAACACAGGTAGAAATACTCATATTATAAATATAATTTACTAAGTAAGTTATAATTGTGTATTATACTTGTATCTACATTACTGCAGGTTAAGTTTTCTTAGATTGGAATTGTTTCATAAGATGGGAAAATCATGTTACTTGCAATAACTCTTAGACAAATCGAATGCAGTTAAGGAAAAGGAAAAAGTAAGAAAATGTGGATGTATATTACATAGAATACATGCTATTTTTCTTATTCACTGTTACAAAATATGTGCTTGTTTGGAGGTATATAACATAGATTTTGATAGTAGTTTATGTTTTAAATAGCAACCAACTGGTAGTTGATGTGTTGAGAAATTAGTCGATCTTTAGGCTAGAAAAGATGCTGAGAATGAAGACCAATTTGGAATAGAAGTAGCTAACTCTTCAGCTATACGATTCATGTACATAAAAATAGATATTCTCATTTCAGCATGTAAATTAGATCAGATTCCTTTCAAATAGATAGTGGAATATATACATATCTAGTCATGAAGGCCTCCAAATGGGGGATACTTGAGAAAATGTATTAATGCTATAGCAAACTTTAATATTGAAATGTGAACATACCTAATCTCTACTTCAACAGACTCTTAAATAGGTCAGTGGTTAGTTTAAGACCACACAGGAAGTCAACCACAAGTTAAAAAAGTAGTTAGAATACTCTTCTATAAAATTATTTAAATTTTAATTTTTTACCTCAAATTAGTAGGTACCATAATTTCTACTCTGTGGGACCAGCTGAGCACTGCAACTGCCATTATTTCTGAAGGCTTCAACTTGTAAAACACATGTAAAGGAAAAATAGAGGGTACTAAAAGAAATAAGACCTATGCATGTTCAAACAAACAAACAAGAAAAGCAATCTACTATTTAAGATGGAAAACTACAAAAATAATAAGTTGTAGTTCCAGTAGCTTAAAATAAAATTGAGCTGTATTATTGGAGGTGGTGGGATCTGACTCAGAAACCAAATTCATCTTTCACTATGGGTTTGGCACTGTCTCTAGAACAGCTTTCACAAAAGTGAGCATCATTTCTGTGATATGTCTCACAAAAATAACATTCCAGAGTAAAATAAGTATTAAAGAAAAAAATGCTTAATTTACTATGTGTGTGTGTGTGTATATATATATATATATATACATATATATATATACACTATCATTTAACATGTGATAATTAAATTAGCTATTGACAAATATTAAATGTTTTGTATTAACTCTTCAAAATCCAGTATGCACTTTAAACATGTGTAAAAATATGTGTGTGTGTAAATGTATTTGTTCATGTGTTTGGTAATATTGTGATTGATGTTACTTTAAGAAGTAATGCTTTAAACAAATTAATTAACATAAGCATTTTGAAATAATGAAAAAAGTAAGTTGTAGGTTTTAAATAATGAATAAACATTTCAGATAATAGACTTTAAGTGACCTATTTTCTTTAAAGACAGATATATAAAATTATTTATACACAACATACCAAGAAAGAAGCATTTTCCAGATGATTTAAGGTAGAAACTATGTATGTTCATGAGATTATAAGAGAATCACAACTTCATTTCTTCTCTTTCTGCACATTTAAAACAAAGTGAGGAAGAAAATGGCTAGTGCAATAGTAAAAGTATTAATGAAGATTCTACGTAAATACTAAATTTGAGGGAGGTGCAAAAATGAGAATATGCTACAGTTAGTATTTCAATAATGTTTCAAAGATGTTATCAGCTCAATGTCAATTATTTGTCATAGATAACTAACAAAATTTATGTATAATGCCAAACTAGGTGTTAATTAAAAGATTGTTCCATTCTCTAGTGTGATGAGAACCATTATGGTGGGGAGTGTACTGTCAATAAGATATGTGAATATGCATGTACACACATCTACATATGACAGTAAACACAGAAGCTCACACACTGTGTGCAAAAAGATTTGTGTGTCAATACAGACGATAATTTAACTGCTGAAAACTGATGTGGCTTCCCTTCATTATCTTCCATCTGATTACAATAAAGGAACAGTTAGCCAATTGTGACATAAAATGATGCAAACAAATATTTTCAATAATCCCTTTAGGTAATGTATTCTTGTTGATAATTCCTCTGGCTGATAGATTCTACCCCTTCTCTGCTTGTACCCAACATGGCAACTGACTGGAGGAAGGAGGGTTCCTGTGACCTTATGATATAGAATAACAGAGGTCTTAGTTCTTTCTGTGTCTTAGACATCCTTGCTAATTTGGGTAAATGTGGGATGCACCTTACATTCTTTTGTTGTGATGGGTTTATTAATTGGATTGCTAATATTTGCTACTGACATGGTACTTAATACATTTATGTCTTAATTTCACTATGGCCAGTTGCCTCTGTCAACAAAAAATAACCTCAACCTCTTCCTCACTCTATATTGACCTCATGATTGTGTCTACCTCCCTTTTTTCCCTTCCTCAAATAGTTGGGTCCTCCTGGATGTCTGGATGTCATCACCTCACCAAGAGCTATCCACGTGGACCAATAGATGTTATTACTTTAGAGACAAGGAATAAGTTCCTGGTAGGTGAGTTATAATTTTAGAATTTGGCTTGTTAGCAACACTAAAATTAGTTAGAATAACTTCATATTTGAAATGAAAAAGAAAAATAGGTGAATCAATTAAGAATAAACTATTATAAAAATAATTAACCACCTTTTTAATTCTAAATGTTTGTTTTCTTTACCTCCAGGTACAAACACTCACTCTAAGCTAACAACTACTTTTTAAATATACATCATTCCAATAGTTTGCATTGTAGAAGTATATTATCAAAAAGGCACTGAACTTGACTTTGTGCTTATTTTTATGTAACCTTGAACAACTAATTTAACCTTGGTTAATTGGCCTTGGTATATTAATCTGTAAAATGAGCAAAATTTCTGCCTCACAGTACGGCTGTCAGCAGAAAATGCCCCAAACCTTGACATGTTATAAATAGTTAGTGCATGTTATTTTATTTTCTTATTTATTAAAACCTCATAAATATATATTCTGCTACATGCCTTATAGATAACATTTCAAATGAAATTCAACATTAAAATAGGAACAAAAATCAGACTATTAGACATACCAACAATTTAATATGTTCCTTTTCATATATATATATATATATATATATATATATATATATATATATAATGTCTGTCCCAAAAGTATTGATCCAATGTCAATATAATTAAAACAGTTTGTATAGCTGATACTTTCAAGACCTACCTTGTGTGTGTGTGTGTACATAAACTTTTAGAGATATAATCAAAGAACAGATATTTGTTTTATTTTTATTTTTAAAAAATATTTTATTAATTATTTTTAGAGAGAAGGGCAGGAAGAGAGGAAAAAAGGAAAGAAATATTAATGCATGGTTGTCTTTCACCTGCCTCCAGCTATGGACAAACAGATATTTGTATTTTTCATTTTTATTTAATATTAAATAAATTTTAAAATATTTTATTTATTATTTTTACAGAGAAGGGCAGGGAGGAAGGAAGAAAGGAAGAGAATACACATACCTATTAAAAGCTTTTCTCTTTAAGTACATATAGTATACAAAATTACCTTGTACTGAGACACTTATAGGGTAGTAGGGGCATCTCTGCACAGAAATCTGTGGGTCCGTGAGGTTTTTAAATTTTTTTTTTTTTACAAAGGCTCTAGTCATTATTTGCAGAAAGAAGGGCAAGAAGGGAGGAAGAAAGGGTGATAAACATCAATGTATGGTTGCCTTTCACCTTCCTCCAGCTATGGATCTGGCTGGAGATCTGGCTGGAGATCTAGTTATGTGCCCTGAGTGGGAATCAAACCAGCACCCTTTGAATTCATAGGCCAGCACTATCCACTGAACCATCAGCCAGGGCTCCCTGATACTTTTATCATCTAGTATATGGCATCTAAAATCCCTGGCACCTCTAATTTCCCAGTGGCTTCATAGTGCTAACCAAAATTTCAGAAGCATAGGCTACAGCTAATTTCAAACTTTATCAATGACTGAAAGCTAGACAATTATTGGGCTTCTTTAGATTTATTAGGGGGAAAGTATAAATGATTGCACTAGCTTGAACAGTAGCCCTTAAGTTCTGCATAGCAACAAACCTGAGCTATAGAAATTGATGAAGTTGTCAAAGGGAAGCACAGTGCTTTCTGAAACCTCACTAGCTGAGCACTGGCTTGTAATACCCTTTCCTGGTACCAGCACACTGGAGTTTATATGCAGGGCCTCAGACATCTGTGCATGAGTGAGATGAGACTGAGGATATCCAAAAGGCCAACCAGGCAGCTGGGACTTGCTTGTAACTAACACATTTAGCATTCCTAGTTAATCAATGGTCCTTTGGGTTATATATAATCAATTTTCCTCTAAGTGTCAGAAATGGGGTAGTTGTATTTGTTTTTAGGTAAGTCCGTAAAGAGGAAAATCATTCCATATGGTTCAGTGTGAAGTTGATATAATTGCTTATAAGGAAGATGATAATAAGAGGTTTTTAATAGAAATCATCTATAACTTTGAGAAAGGTACAAAACCATCTCAGGTACACAGCACTTTACTTAAAATGCCTAAAAAGCAACTGAAAAGCATAAAAAATGATTGTTATTGGCAATAGAAAATAATCTTTAGAAGAAAGTGTACTTGAGCTTTATAAATGTAAAATAAGCCCTGACCACTGTGATTCAATTGGTTGACATATCCTGTAGACCAAACAATCATGGGTTCAATCCCCAGTCAAGGCACATACCTATGTGCATACAAGTGGCAATCAATTGATGTTTCTCTTTTACATTGATGTTTCTCTCCCTCTTTCCCACTCCTTGCCCCTATCTCTAAAATCATTAAGCATGTCTCCAGGTGTGAATAAGAATTGTAAAATGATACCTTAATCTTATATAATTTGTATTTATTTGTAAGCTTTTGAGCTTAAACATTGTCCTCACCACCTCATGAGACTATGGCATTACATTCTTTTGAGGTACAAGTAAGTTAAAAGTAATCTGTTTACAATACCAAATTAATATTTACACCTCAGGCCTCTGAGTCCCAGAAACTTAAGTGATTGCTTAGGTCACTTAATAGACCAAAGCTGAGAAATGAAGTATTTTGAAGCTCAAATATTTCTATGTTCCACTAAGAAAAGCTTTACAAAATCTAGTTCAATAGATTGTCTAATTGCTGAGACTTAGCTACATTATTTCTTACAATATTGTTAGCCCTTTGGCTCACCATTTTCAATTTTTACCCTGCTGCAGTAAATTTGTGTAATTACTCTTCATCAAAGGTCTATGTGTACATAGACTAAAGGAACAAGTTTGAGTTTTGAAAGCTAGAAAAGATCACAGAGGTGAGGGAGGCAGTGTGTCCTGCCTCTTCCTATTATTGTCTTCTCCATGGTCTCAACTAATTTTTGTCCTTAATTTGTAGCTTTTTGTGGTCTACCTTTCCTAGTTGAAGCAAATGCAATAAAAATAGAAAATCCCATCACATTACTTTCTGACAATGTCTCCAACCTATACAATACATGGAAGGTGTTCAATAAATACTTGTTTCATAAATAAGAGTAAACTTGTGGAAACTGCTTAACTTCTCTGGTTAATAATTCTATCTGGAAAATGAGAAATCTTTCAACATGTGGATAAGATGATACATATGTGAAGCTTAACTCCAACACCTAGCTCATGATAAGGGTTCAATAAATGGTTGATGCTAGAGTGCAGTGATAGTGGTGGTGATGAATGTCCATACTGGAGAAAAAAGACATCTGAAATAAGATCCTGAGGGATAAAGAACAGTTTAAGTAAAATGGTAAGTGAGGATTGAACTAAAATATAAAGTCACTTGCAAAGTTAATGGGCAAGTGGGAAGAAGGTGAGGAACTACAAAATAAGTGTTAACAAAATCATATTAGGAGGTGAGATGGAGGAATTCTGATGCTAACTGAGCAAGAGAGGCCTATTTAAAGGGACTTCAGGGGCATGACAATAAATACAGAATGGGCTCAAAATTTGATCCAGCAACAGTCATTATTTTGGAAGGTGAAATATTGTTCTTCAAAAATACTGTTTTTGAGTGATCAAAAGATGGTTGATGTTTTGTAAAATTATCTTAAAATCTAACTAACTCACTGAGAAGTTGGCAGAATCTAACACTAAAAATGGAATGAAATAAGTACTCACGTCACAAAACTCATGAATGAATTGCCTATGACCTTTCGATTTTCCTCCTGTCTTCCATTGGTGTCCTGTGTGAGTACATGTTTAGGTTTGCACTCAGATATACTGTGAGCTCCAAAACTGGTTTCATCATCTATGTACTCAGTGTACAGTCCACATATTACTTACCTTCACTAACCCTCTACTTCTCTATTTTAAAATGAGGTTAATAATGGTGCATTGAGTTGTACGCACACACACACAAAATTCTTGTAAAGCCCTTATTCAGTGTTTTGTACAAATATAATTCTAAGTTAATGTTAGGTTTTGTTTCCAATAATATTGCTATTTTTATTATTCACACTAAACATTGGGTTCCTACTTATTATATTTATCCAATTACTAGTGCAATTTATTCAATCTTTATTTCATATTTGATCTTTGACAGAGTTTACTCTCCTTGTACATGTATTGAACCAGTTTTTGATTCCTTCAAAATAATTCCAATGAGTAGTAGCATATTGCCCAAGAAGGGATTAACTATAGATGAAAGAAAGGCCACTATAAATGAAAGTCATTATACCTTAATGCTAAACTGATATGTGGGTTTACTATTTTCTCTACTATTAAATACATATGTAAATTACAATAATATAAAGAAGGAAGGAAGGGAGAGAGGGAGAGAGGAAGCAAGCTCTTGATATTGGTGGTTTGGTGAACCAAATTTTATGGCTATTTGTAAAATAAACGAGATAGTTTTAGTCAAGAGCTAACTCTGACTCATTGTGGTCTGAGATTTTTAGTATTCTTAATTAAATAATAATATTACAATTGATTGACTGATTAATTAATAATCACACAACTGGGTGAGTACCTAGCTCTGTCTTCTTAAGTTGACTGTTCAGAACTTAATAGAAAGGCCCTCCAACTGTGCTGTGCTCAGGGCCTAGACCATGAGTGCCTTCTCTTCATGCAGGTCAGTGTGGATCTTTTCAGTTTGTTTCCAATATGGGCCATCCTGATGTGTTGCTTTATTCTCTGTCTCTGCACCATCCTTTACCCTAATCTGAAGCTTGGAGCATCTCCAATGGTAAAAGGTCTTATTGCAAGTCTCAGTGAAAGTCAGAGTCTCTTAACACACGCTAGATGTTTTAATCCATTTGGCCATATTTGGATTCACCAGTCTGCCCTTTGTAACACCCATCTTCAATCATTTGTTAGATTTGTTAGAGCTGGTCTTTGAACTCATTTGAAAACACTACCATTTGCTTTAACTTCCCTTCTGCCAAATATATTCTGTATGAGATAGTTTCTAGTACCTAAGATAACAACTGCTGTCCCCAGAGCACCATAACTCACCATAATCTTTCTTGCTTGACTGCATGAGCCCAAACATGTGACAACTTTTCAGAGACCTACATGGCAACCATAGATTTCTACTGTTATTCTGTAGTTGTTTTTTGTAAGAACTTTCCTCAAAATATTTGAAATAATAGAAAAACTGAGGTCCAATATCATTTTTCAATTCTTCATTCAATAACAACAACAAAATATTGAGCATCTACTATGGACCAGTCACTACTCTAGACACTGCATCAAGGAGGAAAAGAACTATAATCTTTACCCTCAATGGACTTATAATTTCCTGGGAGGAGAAATAAAGTAAACATAATAAGTAAGCAGTTTATAGTGTGTTTGAACAAGTTAAGTGTTATAAAACTATAAAGCTTGGTATAAGCAACGGGTCATGTTAGGTGATGGTATGCTATAGTATCAAATCTGGACTAATGATCAGGGAGAACTCAATGAGAAAGCAATATTTATGCAAAGACTTGAAGATGAGACACTATGTGGATATTAGGTGGAAGAATGATCTAGGAAGAGGAAATGACAAATTTATATGCTTTTATTTGTATCTTCAATTTCTTCAGTGTTTCATAATTTTCCAAGTATAGGTTTTTCTCCTCCTTGATTAAATTTATCCCTAATTATTATTTTTTGCTAGATAACACTGCATTTATTTATTTATTTACACTTAGGAAACAAAGCTGTATTCAATCTTTTCTGGAACAAGTAAAGGTTTGAATAAACAGCTAAGCCAGAGTTTGGAGTAAGACTGAAATTTCTTTCTCAAGTCCAATATTCCCTTTGTGATACCACACTGCCTATATTCTGTTCACTTCTCTTTTGTATTTTTTATTGATTATGCTGTTACAGTTGTCCAAAATACTTTTCCTTTTGCTCTTCTCTGCCAAAGCCCCCTTTTCCCTCCCTCAGCCCCACCCCCCCCCTGCTTAGTTCATGTACATGGGTTGTGCATATATGTTCTTTGATTTCACCCTTTCCTCTATTATTCTTATCCTCCCCCTTTTATCCACCAACTATGTTTTCTAATCCCTGCACCATTTCCCCATTTTTCCCCCTTCCAATTTCCAGTTGATAACCCTTTCAATAATCCCCATACTTATGTTTCTGGTCTTATTCTAATTATTTGCTTAGTTTATTTTTGTTTTATTTTATTTTTTTAGATTCTGTTGTTGATAGTTGTGAGTTTGTGGTCATTTTAATTCTCATAATTTTGATCCTCTTTTTATTAAATAAGTCCCTTTAACATTTTATATAATAAGGCTTGGTGATGATGAGCTCCTTTAGCTTTATCTTGTCTGGGAAGCACTTCATTTGACCTTCCATTCTGAATGACAGCTTTGTTAGATAGAGCAAGCTTGGTTGTAGTTCCTTGCTTTTCATCACTTTGAGTATTTCTTGCCAATCCCTTCTTGCTTGAAAAGTTTCTTTTGAAGAATCAGCTGTTAGTTTTATAGGTATCTCTTTGTAGATAATGTTCTTCTTTTCTCTTGCTGCTTTTAAGATTCTCTCATTATCTTTAATTTTTGGCATTTTAATTATGATATGTCTTGATGTGGTCCTCTTTGTATCTTATCTTGTTAGGGACCGTCTATGATTCCTGGATTTATGTGCCTATTTCCTTTGCCAAATTTGGGAAGCTTTACTTCATTTTTTTCACACAAGTTTTCAGTTCCTTGCCTTCTTCTTCTCCTTCCAGCATTCCTATGATTCGGATGTTGTCACACTTGAAGTTGTATGAGAAGTTCCTAAGCCTCTCCTTACTTCTTTTTTAATTCCTGTTTCCTCTTTCTGTGCTGGTTGACTGCTTATTTCTTCTTTATGTTCCAAATTGTTGATTTAAACCTCATTTTCCTCCCTTTGCCATTGATTTATTGTGTATTTTCCTTTATTTCACTTGGCCTAGCCTTCACTTTTTCCTTTATATGTTTACATATTCAAGCATATCTGTCAAGTCTGTGAGCATCTCTATTACTAATGTTTTAAACTGTGTATCTGTCAAGTTGGCTAACTGTTCCTATGTCAGGCTGGCTATTTCTTTGTTGCTTAGTTCAGCCACTGGGACCTTGATTTGTCCCCTTTTTTGAGTCATATTTCTCAATCTCCATATCTTGATAGGCTCTGGTGTGCTGTTTCTTAGGTAGAGCTATCACACCTGTTAGTTGTAAGGGACAAAGCCTTAGGTAGTTATTCATCAGTGTAGGGTAACCTGTTTCACCACATTGTGACACTTTATGTGGGGGAGAGTTCTGAGAGGGAACTATGCCACTTGCTCTGTACTCACCCCTATTTCAGGTATTCCTCCCACTTCCCGTATGGACCAGCTCCTCTTTAGTTATTGTCCTTTCTGTGGTTTCCAGAGTGGATGAGTCTGTGGATGTTTCAGGATGGTGTGAGCCTCTAACCAAATGGACTCTTCTGTTCTACAAATAGTTCTTCTGCCCCAATTTCTACTGGTTTTCACAGTCAGAAGAAGCATCGTGGCTTTATTTTGTGCCCTAGTGCTGGAACAGTGAGCCACTCAATCTGGTCTGGTGCCAGAAGCATTCAATAATTGTCCCACCTGTGATTTCTATTTTTACTATCTGACCCCTGCCACTCTCTCACCTGCACCACCAAATCTCACAGCTGCACAGCTAACCCACACTAGTAATCTGTTAGCCTAACCACTTCCTCTATGTCCTGGCTCTGACCCTCCTACCTGCCTGGATGAAATATTTAAATGTAAATTTTACCTACTCTACCTCTGCCTCCATGTTGCATCCTCTTTGTTGATCTTTTTGTATGCATGTATGTAATCTATCCATAGTTGAAAGTGGAATATTGAAGTTCCCTATTATTTTTTAAAAGATTTTATTTATTATTTTTAGAGAGGGGGAAGGGAGAGATGTAGAGAGGGAAAGAAATAAGAAACATCGATGTATGGTTACCTTTCACCTGCCTCCAGCTGCAGAGCTGGCTGGAGACCTGGCTTGCAACCTGGTTATGTGTGCCCTGGCTGGGAATCAAACCAGCGTGAAGTTCCCCATTATTTTATTGTAGTCTATGTCTATCTTCAGATCTGTTTATACATGTATATGTGCTCTTAAAGCTGAAATGAGCCTCTTGGAGCCAAGGTAGAGAAAGGGTCTTTTTTTTAATCTCTATTCAGCCAATGCATTTATAGTTAATTATAATTAAGTGAGGACTTACTAATGTCCTCTCACTATATTTTAGCATTTTGTTTTTCCCTTGTTTCAGTCTTTCTCTGTTGCTGTCTTACTTTGTCATTTGATGATTTCCCGTGTTGATATGCTTTGATTTCCTTCTCTTTTTTTTTCTGTTAAGTCTATGGTTTTTACTTTGTGCTTACTTTATGTAAGGTTTATATAAAGCTTAATATATATAGAATGCTCTATTTTATACTGATAGCATTTTAACTATTTGAATCATCAGACTCTACTCTTTTACATTTTTAATGTCACAATTTACATCTCCTTACATTATACATCCATTTACAGACTATTGAAGATATATTTTCATACTTTTGTCCTTTAATCTTTACACCAGTGTTCATTAGTTACAGCTATGAAATGACTAATAAGTGGGGAGTGTATACAGTATGGATATACTGAGCAAAGGGATGATTCATGTCCCAGATGGACATAATAGAATAGTGTAAAGAATCATCATACTACTAAGGACAGTTTGAAATTTAAAACTTATGAATTGTTTATTTCTGAAATCATCCATGTGATATTTTCAGACTGTAGTTGATGGTAGGTAACTGAAATTGTAGAAAGAAAATTCATGGATAAGGTGGGACTGCTATAATTTCCATGGATCTGTCTTTTAGTTCATTGATTTCTTCTGTTTGATCAATTCAGCTGTTGAAGTGAAGTTCTATAATAACAGTCATTGTATTCTTCAGTTCCAAAACATCTGATTGTCATTTATGCTTTCTATCTTTTTGATGAACATCTCATTTTTGTTTTTGTATTGTTTTCCTAATATCGTTAAATTGTTTATCTATGCTTTATTGTAGCTGCATGATTATTTAAATAATTTTGAATATTTTGTCGAGAAACTTCTGGATCTTCACTTCTTAGGGGCTAGTTACTGGAAGTTCATTGCATTCTTCTTCCAAAGTCGTATTTCCTTGATTTTCCATGATTCTCATATCATTACATATGTGTCTGAGCAATATGGACTGAATTCAACCAGGGAAGATTGTTACTTGTGAGTTGGGAGCATAATGAAGCATGCTGTGATTTCCAGTCCAGTGAGACAGGGCACCACAGTGTTGGGACATGTGGCAGGCAGCACCAGGTTTATTGTGGCATATTTCTTTGGCTCAGAAGGCTGAGGTACACAACATTAACAACTGTGTGCTCCTAGATGAGCACTGTGGGTGTTCTAGAGTTGGCATGAGGACTGTTGGAGGCCTCGTTCCTGCCTCCAGGTCCAATGACTAGTGACTAATGCATGCAGTTGCAGTGGCTGACATTGATAGTGTGAACACACTCAGATAAGGGTCAACCACAGATTCTTACATGGTGAAAATGGCTGATCTCAGACATACACATAGAGGTTGGGCCAGGATACACAGGAATGGCTGAGGCTAACTACTTGCTCACTGGCAGTTTCGTAGAGCCTGGTCTTTAGTGTGCTTTTCTAAGTCTACATATAATTATCCAGTTGTGTACACTGTCTTGCTGCTGGTGAAAGGGGTCAGGCTACTGGACATGCAGGTACAGAATTGGGAGAACTAGCTACTGGTGAGCCTGGTGGTATAGGTCAGTGATAGAACACAGAGCTGATGCCAGCTCACAAACTGTTACAGGGACTCTGGTTGTTGGCATGCTCTTTGTGGCTGCACAATATCTTCTAGACATGTGTACTGCTTGGAGGTTGGAGACAAACATCAGATTAACAGTGTCCAAGCCTAGCTCCAAGTGTTTGTATAGTAGTAGGGTTCAGATACAGGTATTGAAGCTGGAATTTCATACTTGCCTAACTGCTTAGTCCTGGGTTGGCTGCTGATGCATTTCCAAAGCTCCAGTGGGGTTGGTGGGGAGTGAGAGTTGGGAGTGACTAAAGCAGTTGGCTTCAGCAGACCTAAATACCCATAAAACAAATGTTGGTAAAATCTGGAGGTCTGTGATGAGGGCTGTTATGCCCTTCAATTTCTTCAGTATCAGTATCTGTTGGGCTTGAGTGCAGAGCAGGTCATTGTAAATTACGATTCCTCTTATTTTGTGCCTACTATTGCTAGTCTCTGTTCTTCTTCATTAGTTCAGGTCATATGTGTACCTCTCAGCTTTGCAATGCTGGGTGAGGTGGAACCAAAGCAGCTCCTTCGTGCAGTGCTCTGAAGGACTACAGCAACTGGTAGCTCACCTTACTTACTCTTCTATTTTGTTGATGTCCCTGACTTTGTTTTTAAAATCTTCTATTATGGTTTCCTATATAATTGCAAAATAAAAATACATGATGCAAAGTCGTTCATGAGTAAATGCACTCCATTCAATTAACTGCATTTTGATAACAGAAAGCAGGCCTTCAGTTATTTTGTTATTGTTTTAAACTATATGCAGGAAAATCATGCTTAATACACCTTATTCCCTGCACTCACTTCCACCAAACTATCTGTGTTATTACAATAGGTATAAAGGCTGTATTAGCAAACTGTACATGCTACAGTGAAGACACAAAAAAGAGAATAATTTAGAAATTCCTACTTTATGCTATGTATTAAACAAGCACTAGTGTCAACATATTTTCTTATAAGTCTTTGGCTCATGAATTTGGTATAGATCCAGTTTTTGGTAAAACTGGTCATTTTTATAAAAAGAGGCAATTTTCTGGTCCCATGTAGATAAAGCCTAAGCCTGTTTATTTCATATAAGTTCTAGGTTTTAAATAGATATATGTGTGGTGTCAGGAAAAATAGTACATTATGCTGGATACAGAGTGAGAGTGCAATAAATGTTTATTTAATTGAATTGGATTTTAGCCAAAAGTGTGTATAATTTCTACCAATAGGAATACAAAAATTACCATATTGCTTGGAGTATATGAAATGTTGCCCTGGTAACTCTCATATTTAGTGGTCACATTGATTCTACAATATGCTGTTTCCCACAGAGCTAATTTCTCACTTCTTAAGATTATAAGGTCAGCAGAGTGGCACATCTTTCTGCTCTTCTGCTCTTTAATCCAAAATAAGGTATCATCTTAGCCTTAGCTATGTCCCAATAGCCAAAACTCATAAAAACTGATGACTAAATTAAAGCTGTTTCATTTTGAACTTGTAATAAAAAAGGTTAATAATTGAAAACTGGGTTAATAATTTGGAAATTTCTTGTGCAATATTATTTGGGAAAAGTTGTTTTCTTTTATATCATTGTCAGATAAGAGCACAGACATTTTTATATTTACACTTTGAGGGTGGAAAATATTACTAGATTAGATTAAAGAGGTGACATCAGAGATTAAATAATTTGAATGAGAAGATGAATTATTCTAAGGAATTCTAATATCATAGAGCCCCCTCTCCTAATCCACTTCATCTAGATGTGTTTTCAAAAATGATAACAGCAAGTTGGATAGTCTCAGGAAAATTGCAACTTTTCTAGGCATCAGTTCCAACTGAACAAACCCCCACAAACCTCAGAATTTTTTTTTAAATTTTATTGTTGTTGTATTACATCCATGCCATTTTTGCTCTCCTCTGTCCCCCTCCCCACCCACCCATTCCCCCCAAAGTCAATTCCCCCTGTTGTCCATGTCCATGGTTCCTTTATACTAGGTTCTTGTCTAATCTACTGCCCTTTCTTTCCTCTGCCTCCCTTCCTCCCCCTCCGCCCAACCCCTTGTCCCCTGACAACTGAAGGCCTATTCCTTGTATTCATATACTTGGTCCTGTTTTGCTTGTTGTTAGTTTTGCTCATTACTGTCCCATAATGGGTGAGATCATATGATATTTGTCCTTCACTGACTGGCTTATTTCACTAAGCATAAAACTCTCCAGTTCCATCCATGTTGTTGCAAAGGGTACAAGTTCCTTCTTTATTTCTGCTATGTAGAATTCCATTGTGTAAATGTACCAAAGTTTTTTGATCCAATCATCCACTGATGGGCACTTAGGCTGTTTCCAGCACTTGGCTATTGTAAATAGTGCTGCTATGAACATAGGTGTGCATAGGTTCTTATGAATTGGTGTTTCAGGATTCTTTGGGTATAGTCCAAGTAGTGGAACTGCTGGATCAAAAGGCAGTTCCATTTTTAGTTTTTTAAGGAAACCCCATACTGTTTTCCACAGAGGCTGCACCAGCCTACATTCCCACCAACAGTGTATGAGGGTTCCCTTTGCCCCACATCCTTGCCAACACTTGATGTTTGTTGATTTGCTGATGATTGTCATTCTGACAGGTGTGAGGTGGTATCTTAATGCAGTTTTAAATTGCATCTCTCTGATGACTAGTGATGTTGGGCATTCTTTCATATGCCTCTGGGCCCTTTGTATATCTTCCTCAGTGAGTTGTCTGTTCAGGTCCTTTGCCCATTTTTTAATTGGGCTGTTTGTCTCGCTGGTGGTGAGTCGCATTAGTTCTTTATATATTTTGGAGATCAGACCCTTGTCTGAGGTATCATTGGCAATTATGTTTTCCCATACAGTTGGTTCCCTTTGAATTTTGCTGATATTTTCTTGAGCTGAACAGAAACTTTTCAATTTGATATAGTCCCATTTGTTGATTCATTCTTTGATTTCCTTTGCCCTTGGTGAAGTATCAGT
>PVIW01010387.1:0-44535 GCA_004026585.1 Noctilio leporinus
TCTGTTTTGCTTGTTGTTAGTTTTGCTCATTATTGTCCCGTAATGGGTGAGAACATATGATACCTGTCCTTCACTGACTGGCTTATTTCACTAAGCATAATACTCTCCAGTTCCATCCATGTTGTTGCAAAGGGTACAAGTTCCTTCTTTCTTTCTGCCATATAGAATTCCATTGTGTAAATGTACCAAAGTTTTTTGACCCAATCATCCACTGATGGGCACTTAGGCTGTTTCCAGCACTTGGCTATTGTCAATAGTGCCGCTATGAACACAGGTGTGCATAGGTTCTTATGAATTGGTGTTTCAGGATTCTTTGGGTATAGTCCAAGCAGTGGAATTGCTGGATCAAAAGGCAGTTCCATTTTTAGTTTTTGAAGGAAACCCCATTCATTCATGTTCTTAAAGGGCATGGCAGCTCCGGCGGCTGCCGGGTCCCCGAGGGCCCCAGGCCGGGACGTGCCGTCTCTCTCCGCAACGGCTGCAGGGCGGCCGGGAAGACTTAGGGGACACGTGTGTTCTGTTGTTCGGGTGACTTCGCCCACGGAAACCCTGCAGGGCTCCCACTCGAGGTGCACTGGCCCCTGTCTCACCCTGCGAGCCCTGCCCGGGTGAGGCCGAAGCACCACCTGTGGGACCCACGTCCCGCTCCTGGGATTTCCTAAGTCCGGCCACGGCCGCCGGGGCCCCGTCCCTCCTGCGGCGGGAGACGCTGTGGCTGCCCAGCGTGAGCTACACCGAGAGGTGTGGGGAAAGGTTGCAGCGCCGTGTGATGGGGAAGCATCACTTGCAGGGTTGCAAACAGCCCAGAACCCGACCTCCCCGCGCCGCAGTGAGTTTCTGAGTGAGACGCGTCCTTGCCTTCTAACGGGCACCAGCTGATTGTTACTAAGCCGTGTGGCAGCTTCCCCGGGAGGCTGGTCCCCACGGGCTCTGCCGTGGGTCCTCACGTGCTGGTCCACTTTCTGTGGTTGATGTTTCCCGGAGTGGGGCCTGGCTCTGGGGCTCAGCCGGGTGCTGACCGTGGGAGCCCTTGCCGCCCCTGGTTCAAGTGCAGATCACAGAACGAGAGGGCATTGTTGGGGGGCAGGGCAGCGGGGTTCACGCCTCTGATGACGTGGGAACTCCGGCTTCCTCGGGGCGCAAGGCCAGCCGCCGGCTCAGGTTACCGGAGGCCTGTGCTGCTCTCGCCCCTCGGGGTTCTGTCAGGCTTGTCAGCTGCACGCACTGGCCCTGTCACACTGCCACCCCCCCCGCCGCCCACTGTGGGGCCCTCAAACACGGTTCTGGTCCTGGACACCCTCCCCTGGCGGGGCTTGCGCGCAGGTGTCCCCAGAAGGGCAGCGCAGTCAGGGGGCTGCCAGCTCACAGGCCGGAGATTAGGATCAGGCCCTCGGGGCAGCCGCGAGGTCCTGGCGAGGGCCAGCAGCCCATTGACGTCAGCACCCGGAACGTGGTCTGGCCTCATTGTGACACAGAAGTGGCCACCGTCGGGAGGAAGCGGAGAAAGGGCAGGGTGTTTTTAGAAAATTGCCCGGGACAGCTGACTGCTCCCCGCTCTGCACCGTTGAGCACCGAGCGTGTCCTTCAGCCCAGTGGCTCAGGACGTGTTCTGTGTTCCCCGCCCCTGCCCCCCGGGGAGCTGCCCTGTCTGGGCTCAGCACGACTTCCCCTGGAAAGAAAGTGTCCCTCATGAGCCAGAGCGGAGTCTGGGCCCACCCACCTCCCAGCCTCACCCTTCTGGCTGCCCCTCCTGTCCCTGACCTGCAGCTCCAGACGGTTGCTTCCCCCCACATCCTCTGACAGCGCCCCTCCCCCGGGGAGATTGCTCTTCCCTCTGTTTCTGCAGCAGCTTCAAGACAGCTCAGGGCACGTGCAAGTCTCCCCAGCCCCTCCCTGCACACAGGAGGGGTCCACGTCCCCCTCTCTGACTCTGTGGCTTGTTCTGACATCTGGTATCACGGCGACTCCCCTCCAGACTTTGGCCTCCCTGATGGCAGAGACCCTCTCTTAACCTCTGTGTCCCAGCGCCGAGCAGTGTTGGAACATGCTGGAAATCCACCAAACCAGTTTCTGTGGGGTCCACTCAAACGTCACTTTCCCCCTGGCCAGGCAGAGTGGAACTCCCCCGGGAAGTACAAAGAAGTGCCGGTGACCCATTGTGTTGGTGGGTTTCTGCTTCTGCAAAAACTCAAAGGATACCCTGGCTGGTGGCTCGGTGGATAAGGCACCTGCCTGTGAACCCAGAGGTCGCTGGTTCGATTCCCAGCCAGGGCACAGAACCAGGTGGCAAGCCTGGTCTCCAGCCAGGTCCGTAGCTGGAGGCAGGTGAAAGGCAACCATGTATTGATGTCTCTCTCCCTTCCCCTCTCTGTAAATAATAAATAAAATCTTAAAAAATAACTCTCAAAGGACAAAGGAGACCCCACCTGGGGAAGGCCCAGAGCTGGGTGGTTTGCACCGACAGAGCCCCGGGTCTTGGGGGGCTTTGGGACAAGGCTTCCTGTGTGCCAGGAATGCCCACGTAGGCCCCGAAGTCAGAGCCTTGTGTTTGAACCAAGGGTCCCTCCTTCCTTGGGCCTGCAGAGTGGCGGCTGCTGTGGGCGGATCTGTTCATGCTGTTTCACTCACTTGCTCCCTGTAAGCGGTGAGACCAAAAGGAAAACATAAAAAAAGGGAAATTACAGATAGGGTCTTGTCTCTCTCCTCCAGAAATAATAAGCTGAACACCCTAGTCTCCCAGCCGGTGCTGCCAACGCACCAGCCCCGGGACGCACGGGAGAAGCCCCACCCGCTCTCCCTGGATCTGCCGTGAAATCATCGCCGGGTGACGTCACCCTGAGAGAGAAATGGGCAACACCGTCACCCCCGGGAGAGGAAGGGCTGACGGAAACTCAAATCTGACCACTTAATTCTCTCCGCTTCCGAGTCTCTATGGGAAGTGGGTGTGTTGGGTGACAACTGACATTACAATTCTCTTCCCTCCAGAGTCTCTTCTACTCTGTCTGAGGCCACCTGCGAAAAGGTGAATGCAAACGCTGTGCTGAGTGGGCCGAGGTCCGGAACCACCAATAATTATAGCTTTTATTGAGCTACAAGTTACCCATTGGGAGCATCACGTTTGATGATTTTTGGCCTATTCACAGGCGTGTGCAGTGGTCACCATGGCGAATTTAGGACAATTTCATCACTTTCTAAAGGGGCCTCCTGCCTTTGCCCTCTTTCTACGCCCTGTCCCACCCCCTCCCGGCCCAAAGCAGCCACTAACCTACTTCCTGTCCCTGTAGAGCTTCCCCCTGTGAACTTCCACACGAGTGGGACCTAGCGGGTGGTCTTCTGTGACTGGTGTCTCTCACGGAGCATAGCATTTTCATGGTCTATCCATGTTGTAGCCTGAATCAGCACCTCATCCCTGTGGTATCGGTTTCTAATTTCATTTCATGGTGACTAGAGGTGACATTTTCTAAATGTTTTCCTGTTGAATTTATTGAGGTTGTTCTGTGGCCTAGAATATGGTCTACACACTTAGAGCCTTCCGTGTGTTCTTGAGAAAAACGTGTGTTCTGTTGCTATGCCGGGGTGTTCTGTGGATATTTGTTGGATCAACTTGTTTTATAGTGTTGTGCAGCTGTTCTATTTCCTTGTTGACCTTCGGTCTCATTGTTTTATTCATTATTGGGACTGGGTTATGTAAGTCCATTTCTCTCTCAATTCTGTCAGTTTTCACTTCAGGTATCTGCTGTTAGGTGTGTATATGTGAATGGTTTTAGCTCCTGATGGGTTGAACTTTTATCATTTTGCAATGACCTTCTTTATCTCTAGTACAATTTTTTTGTTTGTTTAAAAACTTATTTTGCCTGATATTAGTCTAGTCACTTCAGCTTTCCCATGGTGGCTGTTTGAATGATGTAGCTTTTTCATCCACTAAAAAAAAAAAAAAAAATCTATTTGTACCTTTGGATCCAAAATGTGTCTTCTATAAACAACAAGTCGTTGGATGTTTTCTTTCCAGTCTAACGACCTCTACCTTTTGACAGGACTGTTTAATCCATTCACATTTAATATTGTTATTCCCCGTGTATGCCCACCATTTTCTTTTTGCTTTCTATATATCTCATGTCTCTTTTGTACCTCTATTTCTCTGTTGCTGCTTTCTTTGATACTGAAAGGCTATTTTCTCATGTGACATTTTAATTTTATGAATGACATTTTTCACTCTACTCTTTTGTCTTTCTGGTTTGAAACCCCTCTTTTCCCACTATATCAGCTGACCAGATACCGCCCCTCTACAGAGCCCCAGCCCAGCTCCTGCCCTCTCCTTAGGTCGTGGCCTTTATTGGAGTTGCTTATCC
Source organism: Noctilio leporinus (assembly GCA_004026585.1). NCBI lineage: Eukaryota > Metazoa > Chordata > Mammalia > Chiroptera > Noctilionidae > Noctilio > Noctilio leporinus. The sequence continues at coordinate 4,350 of PVIW01010387.1, forward strand.
CAGTTTTTATGTTTTATAACACTGGAAAATGGACTAGAATTTTTTTTTTTTAAGATTTTATTTATTATTTCCAGAGAGAGGGGAAGGGAGAGAGGCAGAGAGGGAGAGAAGAATCAATGTATGGTTGCCTTTCACCTGCCTCCAGCTACAGACTTGGCTGGAGACCTGGCTTGCAACCTGGTCATGTGCCCTGGCTGGGGAATCGAACCAGCGACCTTTGGGTTCGCAGGCCGGCACCTTATCCACTGAGCCACCAGCCAGGGCTGGACTAGAATTTAGGGCTTCACCTGAGTGTTTCTGCAGAGACGGAAGAAATTGCTAATTAGAAACAAGGGTGCCTTGAGAACTAGTAGCCCTGCAGACTAGCCCCCCTGCTGCTTAGGGGCGGCCTTCACAGCACCTCAGTTGGCAAACCCTCAGTCAGGTACTGAGGAAACGTGGCCTGGTTTTTAACAATAGGAAGTCGGGACGTGGAAGGGAAAGGAGGGATTCGCTTAATGAGATGAATTCGTGAAACCCAGCCTGGTGGATGGGATAATTTTCTGAGGTGCGTATTCTGCGGTTGACAGGAACCAACACTAACAACACTCCGCAGCGAGTGACTGAGTAACACTGGGGTGGTTGCTGTTTGTTTTCCCACAGTCACAACGAGCCCTTCTGTGTTGTAAAATATACGTCACGCAAAAATAGACCATGTTAACCATCTTGGATATTATCCCATTGTATGCATAACCATGAGTTTTAAAATCCACTCATCTGTCTGCAGACACCTGGGTTGCCCCCACCTGTAGCTGTTATGAATAATGGTGCCCTGAACACGGATACACACGCACCTATCCGAGTCCCTGCAGTTACTTATTTTTTGTATCTACCCCAACATTTAAAGTTTTGAGAAGTCAAGTGTTATACCACAGTGGCTGCATCATTTTACACACTTTTGCCAGTGTTGAACAAAGGTTCCTTCCAATGTCTCCATACCCTTTCCAATATTTTTAAAATAATAGCCATTTTAGTGTATGTGAAGTGGTCCCTATATATTTTTGAGATACTTTAAAAACAAATTTTTTTTAAAGATTTTATTTCATTATTTTTAGAGAGAGGGGAAGGGAGAGAGGCAGAGAGGGAGAGAGCCATCAGTGTATGGTTGCCTTTCACCTGCCTCCAGCTACAGACCTGGCTGGAGACCTGGTTTGCAACCTGGTTATGTGCCCTGGCTGGGGAATCGAACCTACGACCTTTGGGTTCACAGGCCGGCACCTTATTCATTGTGCTACCAGCCAGGGCCAAAAATTTTTATTTATTATTTTCAGAGAGAAGGGCAGGGAGGGAGGAAGAAAGGGAGAGAGACATCCATGTATGGTTGCCTTTCACCTGCCTCCAGCTATGGACCTGGCTGGAGACCTGGCTGCAACCTGGTCATGTGCCCTGACTGGGAATCGAACCAGCAACTCTTGGGTTCACAGGCTAGCGCCTTATCCGCTGTGCCACACCAACCAGAACCAAGATACTTTTAAGTGATTATTTTTTGATGATATACATCTTAATGTATCAGAAGCAGCTTCTAATTTTTACTAGCTTAATTTAAGTAAGATGTAAAAATGTTACTCTCATATAGCTCTACTCTATCCCCTCTTTGTATTGTATTATTATCATACATACTACATTAATTTTATTATAAACCTAACAATACCTTCTTATAATTATCACTTTACTGTCTGTCATCATTTCCTCAGCAATTACTATTTGCCCACACTCCTTACTTTGTACTGTTATTGGTAAATACAAGTCTGTTATATTTCTATATGTTATAGGCCCAATAATACATTATATATATATTATTTTTAAAAAAATATTTTATTTCATTAATTTTAGAAAGAGGGGAAGGGAGAGAGGCAGAGAGGGAGAGAAACATCAATGTATGGTTGCGTTTCACCTGCCTCCAGCCACAGACCTGACTGGAGACCTGGTTTGCAACCTGGTTATGTGCCCTGGCTGGGGAATTGAACCTGCGACCTTTGTGTTCGCAGGCTGGCGCCTTATCCACTGTGCCACCAGCCAGGCTGCTTTTAAGACTTTATCCTTGTCTTTCATGTCAGCACTTTTTACTATCATGTATCTGTTTTCGGGTCTCTGGGTGTATCAGATTTTGAGTTCATTGAGTTTCCCAAGTGTGTAGGTAATTGGTTATTATTTTTTAACAAATTGGGGAAATTTCAGGCATTATTTATTTGAATATTTTTTCTTCACCGTTACACATATGCTGGTATGCTTAATGGTATTTCACTTTTCTATGAGGCTCTTCATTCTTCTTGATCCACTTTTCCTTCTAGCTTGCCTAATCTCTATCCATGTCTTCAGGTTTGTCAATTCTTTCTTTTGCTACTGAATATTTACCACAGAGCCCTCTAGTCAATATTTTATTATACTTTTCAACCGTGTAACTTCCACCTTTTTATTTTCTATAATTTCCCTGATTTATTGATGTTTTCTATCTGATGCAATATTGTCATCATACCTTCTCTCACTCCTTAGTTACGATTTCCTTTAGCTGGAATATTTATAATGGCTGCTTTGAACCCTGCTCGTTCTCATGGGCAGACTCTGTTCCCTGTTTATGTTGTGCTTTCTCGCCCTCCCCAAGCCCTGTGTGTAAGTCGTATGTTTCCTGTTTCAAAATTTTTTTTGTTGGAAACTGGATATTTCAGATGATACATTATAGCAACTCTGGATACTGGTTCTCCCTCCACCCAGAACTAGTTATTGTAGTTACTTATTTATTTGTTCTTTTACTGGATGGGCTATTTTAGTGATGCCTGTCCCCTCTCTCTCTCTCTCTCTCTCTCTCTCTCTCTCTGTCTCTCTGTCTCTCTGTCTCACACACACACACAGGCTGATGCTCCCCAGATGACACAGTATCAGATTTGGCCACAGTCATCCTGGGTGACAGTGGTACCTGGTGGGGCTCTCTTCCTGCCTCCTAGACTACATGTGGCCATTCAGCTCCTTTCCTCACCTTGCTGGCTGACTGGTTAGGTCCCTCAATAATGCCCTGGGGCATAAATTGATTCACAAACAAATCAAAACAAATTCTGGCTACTTAGAAGAAAACATTTAAAAATTTTTTAATTTATTATTTCCAGGGAGAGAGAAAGGGAGAGAGGCAGAGAGGGAGAGAAGCATCCATGTATGGTTGCCTTTCCCCTGCCTCCAGCTGGGGACCTGGCTGGAGACCTGGCTTGCAACCTGGTTCTGTGCCCTGGCTGGGGATCGAACCAGCGACCTTTGGGTTCCCAGGTTGGCACCTTATCCATTGTGCCACCAGCCAGGGCAGAAGAAAACATGTCTGCAGTCCTGTTTGATATTCTGACCCCAGGAGGGCTCCCACCAGCCGTGTCTCCGGCAGGGCAGCTCTAGGAGGTCTGTCTGTCCATTACAACCACAGCTGTCTGTCCAGTCTCCTGTCACCGCAGGTCCCCTGTTCCCAGCGCACACCCAGGGCTCGGCCTCCCCAGGCTCTGCTGTGAACAGCGTCAGTTCCTTTGGGAAGACGGAGGAGATATTGGGTTTGCCGCCCAGTTCTCCCTCAACCCCCACCCCCACCCCCCAGGTCAAATCTGCGATCCAGGGCTGTGGGGCTGGAACCCGGGCTGGGGACGGCAGCGGCAGCTCCGCTCTGAGGGACACCTCTGCCGCAGGAGCCGAGGGCGGCAGGGGTAGGGGGACAGCGGGATCCGGGTCCTCCACGTTGCTCGCGCCTCCTGGCGTGGACCCACCCTTGCCGCAGCGGAAGGTGGCCAGGGCGCCACGTTCTCAACAAGCTGCCCAGTCTGTGATGAAGTCTGGGCAGGGGAAGGGCCCCCACCGACCCCCGCACGCACCGGGGACACAGGCGGCGGCGGGCAGGGTGAGGAACGTGGCCTCTGCTCCCGTGACGGGGCGGGGGCCAGGGCCCACGTTCAGGGCTGCGGCGGCCGGAGAGGCGCCGCGTCTGAGCTGGGAGGCAGGAGCGGCGTTTCCTCCCCATTCAAACACCATCGGCACCTTGAACAGACGCTGCTTCACGTTCTGCGGCCCTGAGGGCCGTTCCAGACGCTTTCGTGTCTGTGTTTTGAATAGTTTTCCCCAGTTTCCCCGGGAAGGAGCCCACAGAGCGCCGCACGCGGCCGCAGGAGGCCGACCCGAGGTGACGGATTCTCGGGTTCCCCGCAGTGAACTTGGCAGAGCCCAGGGCTGGCAGAAGGAGCATCATCCTGGTGGATGATGATGGTGCAGGGCGTGCCAGGGGCATAGTCGCCACCCGCCCTCCTTCGCCGATGCCTTGGCCTCTTCCTGGCGCAATTGTCTGCTGCGAAGTGTCGCCCCAAGATACGAGTCCCTTCCCGACCCCCTCAGCAGAGCCGGGGTCTGACCGCCAGGGAGTCGCAGTGCCCTCCGAGGCCGCGTGGATGGTCCTGTCCTGCGAGCAGGGGGTACGGAGTATGAATCGTGTCTCCCTGCTTCGGGGGCCCCTCGCCAGCACCCTGCACTCGTGACACCCCAGGACTCCCACCTCCATTCGAGCACAGACCCTGCTACCGGGGAAACCATTCCAAGGAGCACGTCTTTCCAGTTAAAAATGCTGAGCAAAGGGACCTAGGAGGGCGGTGCCTTGCGCGGGCTCCAGGGGTGGTGGGAGCCCCCGCTCATCAGCTTGGCGTTCCCCACGTGCAGGGGAGGTAATTCAAGTCCATCCGTTCAGGAAGTCCTTACTGAGGGCTCGCCTTAAACTTGGGGGTGAAGGGGTAGATCAGACTCCGAGCTGAGGTGGGAGGGGTGGCAGAGGAGGCGGCTGGGGGCAGGGTGCTCCTGGAGGCCTGCGGGGTGTCCCGGGCGGCCGTGAGCCGGGGAAGGGTGGCACGGAGGGCAGCAGGGGGGGCCCGCCAGGCTGGCTGCTCTGAAACTCTCCTTTGCCTCCAAAGGCTGGCGGCCCTCCGGGGAGCTCCCCCAGGGTTTTCTAAGACGCACTTACCCAAAACGGGGGGAGCAGGAGGGCAAACGCAAATACGGTTTGTGATCTGATTGAAAAAAGGGCTCTTTCTCTTCCTACCACGGAGATGCGAGTCCTTGCTGTACTCCGCCCTCCCGTCATTTCAAATGCTGCCGCTGCCGGAAGTCGGCTACTCGTCCGCAAACGAACATCACCGCTGACGCGTCAGCCGTGGCCAGATTATTCTCCAAACACGACCCGAGATGGTCGATTTGCTGGTCCAGCTGCGTGCTGTCCGGGTGCCCCTCCTAACATCTGTCCGCGCTTTTCTCAATGGCGTCCGCGCCCACCTGGCGAACCTGGAGCGCTGAGATGCACTGGAGCGTTTGCGTATCCAAACGCACGGCACCCACCCCTCCGGGGCTGCCCCCCGGCCCGCAGCTGCCCCAGCAGACTCCGCATCCCGCGCCCTGGCCCTGCCCGCCCCACCCGGGTCCTGGCCGCGTTGCCGGGTCACTCCCTGCGGGGAACCGCTCGCGCCTACAGCGCTGGGACGCATGCCAACTAGGGTGCGACAGTCCTGCGGAAAAGCTGCCCGGGGACATACGAATACATTTTCCCCAAGGAAAGCATGGACTTTGTCCTTGACCCACGCTGACCAACAGGCAGGGGCTTCTCGTTTCACCTGCCGGCACCGTCAGCCTGCAGACCGGACTTCCTGTCCTTCAGCTCCGGCCTCGGAGGAAGGCCAGCCCACAGCCCCGCCTGCAGCCCGGCCTTGGGGTGTTGTCCCCGTGGACCCTCCTTTGGGCCGGTTTCCCCACGGCGCTGAGGGAAGGCCTGTCTTGGTGAAGTTCCCAAATTCCTGATTAGCAAGTGTGGGTGAGGCAGCTGCTGTGAAATGTAAATGGAAGCAAGATTGTTTACTAGAGCTTTACGTGTGCGTGTGCGGGTGATTCAGGCCGCGTGAAACGAAGCTGAGGGGGAAGCCGACTCTCCCGGACCTTTCCAAGGTATTTCTGGGTGGCACAGCGCAAGCTCACGCAGCTGCACGTGTGTCTCACGCCGGCGGCCACCGCGAGTGAAGATGCGCCCGTATCGGGGGGCTGTGAAGGTGTTCTGCATGAAATGGCCACGTGCTCAGCTGCCAGGGAGTCAGGTTAGCATCTTGCCCTTGGCCTCCTGGTTTCTGCGCGTAGCTAGTCGATTCCGCTGGTCCCAGGGCCCTTCCTGACACTGAGTCCCCGGCACCGTCCATGTGGGGAGGAGGGCAAGGTGACCAGACAGCACGTCGTCATTTCCATGGAATTGTAACAGCCACCGAGTTCCGGTGATGGTCCAACGCCGTCCATTCGTCACGTCCGTTTAACCACTGCGTCTAGCTTTCGGTTCTCCAAGGCCCTGCTTCTAGGGGTCTTGGGAGGCGCAGTGCGGGGGACACGGTAATAAGGACTGAACGGGGAACGAGGCTGAGCTCAGAGGCAGTGTGGCCCCAAGTCCACGTTGACCGCGGAGAGTGGGGCTTCCCCAGGTGACCGAGGAGCCCCGTGTGGAGTCATCATGCACCGCTCGCTGTTCCTGTAGCGAGTACCCATGGAGTCGCAGGTGCGTGGCAGCGCTGGGGGGAGGGTCTTCACAACTGCTCTGCGCCCGTTCCCGATGCCCTATTCCTCCTGCCAGCGCCTCAGGCTGCACCGGTAACGGAGAGACACTCAGGCAGGGGTCGCCCCGCTCCAGCTGCCTGAGCACGTTCTTAAACGGAGCGAAACCTGCCCCTGCCCAGCCTCCCTCACGGGCGAGGCCGCGGAGGTCTACTGGGGCTGCACCCTTGAAATGTCCTTCATGCGTGATGCCAGACTGCCCCTGGGGACATGCAGAACCTCTCAGCTGAGCATCGCACGGGGAGATTTTCCAGACGGCCTCTCTCTCGTCTTCCGTCACCTTGGGATGCGCGCCGTTGGGGAACAGGGGCCTGGAAGTCCAGCGGCTTCAAATCCCCCTCTGGAGGGAGACTGACCACAGCCTTGCGGGTGGCAGTGCGTTCACTGAGTGGCCGTAGCTCGGGCAGCGGGGGTGCTAACTTATTGCTCAAAGGGATATTTTTCTTCCCTGGAAGAGCTAATGCACGAAAACTTAGTACAAAAAGAGAGAAGAGGGGGAAGCCGAGTGTGGTGGCTGAGGCTCGGGCCCAGCACCCCGAGAGGATGTCAGGATCCCGGGCGGCGGCAGCCGGGGGGCCCGGTGGACGGAAGCAAAGACCCGTCGAGGGGAAAGTGTGTGTGTGTGTGTGGGGGGGGGCAATTTTTGACACCTTCGATTTTGAACCCAAATGTGGATTTGAGCTTTTCCAAGTGCAGTTGAGACATAGAAACGAAATTCCAAATGCTATTGCTTCTTATGGGATATTTTCCCCCGGACACACAGAAGAGAAAGGTCTGAATGCAAAGGACCCATAGGGAAGAGCATTAGTCAGGGTTCTCCAGAGAAACAAAAGAATCAACGGAGTGGAGAGGGGGACACACGGACAGAGACAGACAGAGAGACGGAAGGTCCACCAGCTTGACTTCGTGGCCCCTTTTCGTCTGGTTCATCATCCGCGTGTGCAAAGTCTACAACATGGACCTCGAGGCTGCCCGCCTAGACTACCTGGGAGGGCGGTTCCCGGCAGCTGGGGGAGCAAATGAAGCCTTTTTGAGTGGAGGCAGCAGGAGCACAGCTGCAGGGACAGACACGACCGTCAGGGGAAGGGGGCTGAGCCGCTGGTTCTCCGGGGGCCGCTCTGTGATCGCCCTGGGTCACCGTGTCACGGGTCCCTGAAAAACAAAGCCACCGTGCTTCCCGGTCTCAGGGGAGGAGGGTTGAACAACCAAGCCCCTTCCCCTAGCCCGGCTCTGGGGGGCAGTCGCCAAAGCAAGGAGACTTTGGGAAGTGGTAGCCTGGTGGGTGACTCTTCGTGTAGGTGACGTTCACCCTCCCTTCACCCCTCTGCCTGCCTCCACCCCGTCCCTGGTAAGCGGCGCTGCCGTCTGTGTCCCTGAGGTTGGTTGGTTGGTTGGTATGTTGTTTTCCAACCCTTCCATCTGTTTCACCCAGCCCCCAACGCAGACCCACAGGCCAGAGAAAAGACAGCTGTCAGAGGGAAGGGGGTGAATGAAATAGTGAAGGGATGAAGGGTGGGGGGCTTACTCTTTATTCTTCAAGAAATGGTGACTTTCTTGGCCCCCAAGGGCAATTTAGCATCGATACCTTGGAGATCATCTCCTCACCAGTGCAGCCCTTTCTGAAAGGTGATCAGAGAACCGTGGGCCCTAAGGATACGCATTGCACTCGCTAAGGTTCCACAGCCGTGCAAAAGGCAGCGGGGTGGGATCAGTGGTTACCTGGCAGTTCGGTGACATGACCCATGTCTCCTTCATGCAGGGTGGGGCAACAGTAGGCTTCCAGTGGCGAGCGTGGGGAAGTTCATTCTTGGGTTACTATGTGTTAAGTATTGTATCATTTCCCATAGGAGCTACTGTAGCTCCACTTTTGCCCCACCTTGCAGGTTGGGGCTCTGCCATAATTCATCCGAAGGGTCCCCGTTCCGCTGCAGTTTCTCAGATGGCTTGAATCAACTCTCCCCATCCTTGGTCCTCACTTACAGCGTGTGTAATTGCGAGAAGTTCGGGGTATTCTGGACCCCAGAAGTGGTAAGCCCTCTCCACCACCTCTAACCCTGCCAGCTTCCCGTCGCCAGTGCTTTCTCCTCGGTCACCCCGAACGCCCGGAAAAGGCGGCTGTGGGAAGGGTTCCCGTTTAAATCCAGGGGATGATAGACTTCCATGCCAATTACACAGGTTGTTAGATGACAGTCACGGCCATTGTGAACTTGGTTCTGATCGCTCAGTTCCTTTTTCCGTTGAGGCAGGCAGAGAATCTTTCGGAATACACGTTTCTCATGTTTCTGAAGGCCGGTGTCTGACAAGCCTCTCCGAGTGGTCACCCCAGGGTGGGGAACCAGGAGGCACCTCCGTTGTCTGCATCTGACACAGGGGCATTCTGGGGACTTGCGAAGAGCCACGCTGGGAGAATGGCAGTCTGTACCCCAGAAAGCGGGTCCACTTTCAGGAGCAGAGGGCCAGCTTCGCCGGAGAGGGTGGGCGAAGTGCTCACCTGAGGGTCCCACTCTGGTCTCCCGTGAGCCGCCCTGGCCGTGCCTGTGTGGCAGGGGGATGTCCCTGCCAGGTGAGGGGTTGGGCAGAGCAAAGGCAGGTGTCCCACCCCACCTGGCTCAACCACAGGGGTGCACACCGGTCCAGCGGGGCCCTTTAAAAATTGCCCAATGCAACGTGGTCAACAAAACCGACCGAGGTCCATGCCTCTCAGCTTTGGAGTGTTCTCCTATAAAATCGGCACTGGCCTTGTTAGCCATGGTCCGTTCCGGCAGCCCAGGGCCCTCGGCGGGCTGCCGACTTGACATGGCATCTCAAGGCTACGAAGTAAAATAAGACCTAGGATGGAGATGCCCAACCAGGAGACCATGGTTGGCTCTTCAGTGTATATTTTTTCAAGTGGGGTCCGTACCCTAAATTGTTTCTTTACCAACAGCAGAGATGGTGGGTTTTCCGAGTAGGGTGGGGGTCCTCACGTAGGCTACCTTGGAACACCCGTAAGCGTAGCGCAGGATAATGTGGCCGGTGGAGATTTCCGGAAACGTCCACCGTGTACCAGGATGGTGTGCTGGAGGGAGAAGGGGGAAGGTCCTCACAAGCTAGTGACCGCAGGATTCTAGCTGGGGACCTGGAGTCAGGGGCAGAGGCCCGGCGAGAATTCGGGAGGCTCCTGGGACTGGACCAGCACCTCCACTTCTACCTCCTGGCTGCTGTGTTTGGAGCAATTAAACCCGATCGGATACCTGCTTCCGTGTCAGGAGCAGAAAGTGGATGCCAATGAGCTCTGTGGGAGGAAATACATTTTAAAAACATTTTTTTTTTTTTTTTTTGACAAGACCTTTGTTGCTGACTACAATGTTGCCCAGTGCCGCTCACAAACTTGGTAAGATGTGTAAACAAAGCACAATGAATGCCTGGGAGATTGTGGAAGATACAGTGTCTCGATTTCTCATTCTTTCACTGCCTCCTAGATGCTGGCAGGTCTCTCTGACTCTGTCCCGTGACATACGTAACAAACAGGGCAGGCAGAAAACAGGGTTGCTTATCTTTTGGCTTCTGTGAGTTGTTTTTTCTGGTGTGGGTCCATTTCAAAAGGTTCGCTACACGGTAACAGCTTTTACAGAGGCCAGCAAGGGGCCTGACGTAGTCTAGGTAAGGGACTTGTAGATCCTAAAGTTCAAATCCTTGAAAAAGGTTCCCAGGCACTGTGTGCTCAGGGCATAAAGGACGTCAGCTCCGTGGGGCGGGCCCCTGGCGGGCTCTCTCGCCCTCTGGGCACTTTCCCAGGGGGACCTCAGAGAGAGGCTGTCTTTGCAAGTCAGGCTGACGTCAGAACAGTTCCCCTTGTGCAGGAAGTGGGCCTCGGCGCCCCCCCTTGGATGCCGGTGTGGTCCTGGCCCCAGCCGGGAACAACCCACGTGCCCACTGTGTCCCAGGCCAGGCCCGGCTGGTTTGGTTTTGTTTTCCCCCTGCGATGAACAGAGAGGAATACATTCTCCAGATTAAATCAGCCATTTTGATCCTTACTTTTGAGACAAGTCTGTAAGGGCTGACAATTTTTCTTTTTTTTTCCATAACTGCATCTGACCTCTTGTCAAGGCTCATTACCTAAAATAGTTGAGGTTTGGGGGATGGCTTCACTGACTTCAGCGGGTACGTCCTGATCCCCCGGGGCCCCTTAGGTGCAAGGGGTGTAGCGTTTCATCGAAGGTCACCCAAGTGTCTCCCACGTCCGTCCTGCCATGACCAGCGTGGTTCAAACATCCCATGATACTTTGTGTGGCCACACTGGTCGTGGCAGGACGGACGTGGGAGACATTTGGGTGACCTTCGAATAAACGCTACACCCCTTGCACCTAAGGCGCCCCGGGATCGGGTCGTACCGGCTGAAGTCAGGGAAGCCATCCCCCAACCTCAATTTTTCTTTGTCCCTCATGCTCCTGTGTTCACTTCCTACTCAAAGGCTTTAACCGGACCTTGTCTCTCTTAAAGACATGTCTCTTTATAGGCATACCCTATCAGCATATTTTTTCATACTGCTTTTCTTGAACTCTTCAAATACAATTTTAAAACAGAATTGATCTATCTGGCCCATAGAAGTTTGCCGAAAGTGATTATTAACCAGGACTCACTCTAACTGGCATGTTTCTGAGAAACGAAAACGCCTTCAGCATTGTGCAAATTTCAGTGGACTGCCACAGTGATTTAACGTTTTTTAATGGCAACCTCTTTGAAATTTAGTTTTGTGTCATAACATGGCCGTGTTATGTAAGAGAGCTAATGCTCCCATGGTTACCACAAGAATTTAGTATTGATTATGTAACCTCCGCAGGGCTTTTAATACCAGTATCCTCCAGGCTGGATTCAGCCATCGCACAGAGCTAGCTATGTGCGGGGGGGTGGGGTGGGGTGGGGGTGGAATTAAATGTGCTTTTGATTAATGAAGTTTTATAGGTGGGTCTTATTACTCATTGGAAACAATCCCCTTTTTAGAAGGGATGGGCACTTAAGAAGATTTATTTGGAATATTCCTGCAATAATTGCCTGTTATCAGTATTTTTATTGAAAAGTAAACACTTTTGATGTTTTAAATGAAGGAGGATATAACATATACAGGTTTTTAGTTTTGGTTTGGAGCATAAAGCCAAAATAAAGTTGTATAGTCTGTTTCGTAGTCCATTTGTTTGAATTCATAAAAATCATGTCAGTGAAACTGAAGATCTAGGAATATTATGGGTAGCTGAAGGAGCTGTTTATAAAAATCATCTTCAGTTTATTTTCAAAGGTCTCTTTTCCATGGATGGACTTTATAATATTTTTCTTATTAAATTATAATAGCCTTCCCTTTTGTGGCTCCAATAGAACGATACCATAAGGATGTATCTCTCGGCTTACCCAAGATTTGTTAACATCCGTATGAATAGAAACTTATAACCAGCCGGCCTGCAGGTGGGGAGCAACCATGGAGTGTCAACTGTGTACTCGCCTTTGTGGAAGGTTGTAAGCGGTAAGAGAAGAACGGCCCCTGGTATCAAGCTGTTTAAAATGGAATTGCCAACGTGAATTGCACACGTAGAAAATTTCTTAGGAGGAGGTTTATGCAACTTGTTCATACGTGCAGGTAAAATGCCTCCGTTCCAGGAGTACGGAGAACAGAGCGATGATAACTGAACTCCATTTGTAATGAGACAGGTAACGGATGGATGGTCTTTCTTATCAGAATGCAGAAAGCTGTGTGATGCGACCTATCCCACCTAAATGACATGTATGTTGATAATTTACTAGCAGTTGAAAACAAAAGCCTCATAGGTACTCCCATTGTGCTGGGGGTGGGGTTGGGGGGGGTAGCCACTTGCTTATGAGTTATTTTGCTCAGACTCTATCTTAAATAAAGCACAAAATTAAAATCCATGTGGCTTTTGCATAGACTGTAGTTGTATAAGTAGGTGAGTTTCACCTTTAATATTTGCTTTATATTCTATAAGTTTTATTCACTTTTAAAAGAGAAAACAGATCTTTTCAAGAACCGGCAATGTAAAAGTTACAGTGGTAAGGACTCCTATCAAAAGTTGTGAAGTATCATCAAGACACAAACCTGCTTGCTGACTAAAAAGTTCGTAAAATAGTGACTGCATTTGTTGTAAACCTCCCTCTTAGGCCGTTAGAAACCTTCATGGTTAAATTATAAGGAAATGTCATAGTTTGGTGAGGAAAATCATCATTTTAAAATTTCTTGGGATCTACCCTTGAGGCTTGTTTTAAGATGTTTTTAAAGAATCTATTTAAATTAGACAGTGATCAGGTAGATATTGTTTTCTCTATAAGGTAATTATTATGCATAAAATAATGGCAGAATTAGCTTGATTTAAAACTAACAATATATGGAAGAAGGTTGGGAGAATTTAAATATACTTATGGCTGCATAGGTGGACTAACTGGAAGGTTTCGTTACCCGTATAAATTCCTTCTTCATCATCTTCCTGGGTTGGTAAAGGGCAGAGACACATGCATTACATGCTTGTAATCATCGTAATCTTGGCATGTTAAATGGTGTTAATGGCTCTCTTAACAGTCTTCAAGTTTTGATCCTTTGCAGGGTGGGCTGGCGTGTTCTCTCGTCTGAGATCGAGGAAGGTCGTGTTTTCCACCAGGAGGAGCCGGTCAGTGCGGCTCACCGCTGGAGTCCTGCTTAAACCGGACCGTCATCTGGTGACATTTGAGCTAGGACTAAGTCACACATTTCCTAGGGACCCCCAGGCATGCCGGGCTCACTTAATTAGGGGGCAATGGGTTCGTTCATCAAAGACTTGCAGTCGCAAACGTTTGGTGACACTCCTCTTCCCTGACGCGCTGCTGCGCCGGATAAGAAGGAAGAGAATCCCCGGGAAACACTGCGCAGGTGTGGCGACACCTGCACACAGGGCTGAGTGGGGCGCGTTGGTGCCCGGGGGTTTGCAATGCAAAGCGTTTGACTGAACACTGTTTCCGGAGGAAGAAAAAGGGGCTGAGCGCCTAGCCGGGGAGCGCCCGAGCGGACTCCGGAATTCAGTGGGGGGCGCGCTTAACAATGTCACCAATAACCAGTAAACGCCCCCTCCACAGGTGCCGTTTCCGTTGTCGCCCTTTCCCCGGCTCACTTGGCCAGAAATAAACGTGCGTGCGCCTTCCATCAAGCATTGGGGGAAAAGAAGAACAAAGCACAGAAGTTTGACTCCAGACGGGGCTTAGCGAAGATGATTGTTTGTGTCCTGATGTAACAAACGCAGGGAACAAACATTTGATGTTTTCCTCCCCGAACAGGTATGGAGGTTTATATTCAGATGAAAGGCACATTGATTTGTCACTTGAAGGACTCGGAAAAGGCTGCTAAGGAAACGTAAACGACAAGCAGAAACATCTTGCGGGTAAAGGAACGAGCAGTGACCCTTCGGAGGAGGAGGAGCGGCGCCCTCCCGGGCCGCTGGGCAGCCGCCGAGACGCGGGCGCGGCCGGGGCGCACGCAGCGCACACCCGCGACTCCAGGGGAAGCTTCAAGTGTCCGGCGTGCGCTGCCCGGACGCCACGCGGGAGGCTGCCGCGGAGCGGTCTTATTCTTTCCAACACCGCCCCTCACCCCAAATACCAAGCAAAATGCACCTTCCCGCCCCGGGCGCCCAGCAAGGGAAGAGCACTGGGTCGTTACGTCCTTCTGCAAGTTTAGGCACGGACTCCGATGCTGCTGCGCGAGGGTTGGCGCCCGGACTCCCGACGCTCCGCGTACACCGGGCGGTCGCGGAAACACCTGGGTCCTCGCCGGGGCCTGAGAGCCTCTCAGCATCCTGGGAGCCCCACCTGCCCAGTTGGACTCGAACGCAAACATGCCCTTTCCCACTGTGGGGTGCTGGGATGGGGCTGAGGGAAAGCATAGACTAGGGAAGTCTCCGGAGCAAACTTCACAATGCAAACTGCCTGAGAACGGGCCGGAGAGAAGAAAATGTGCGGGGCGAGAACCAGCCGGGGCCTGGCGCACCCCGGGCCGCGCGCCCTCCCTCAGCGCAGCGCAGGAACGCGCCGTTGTGCGCTTCTCCGGCGCTGGGCACAGCTTTGCCCTTCGCTTTGGCGCACGTGCTCCACTCCTGGGGAGGTGACCTAGTTTTGGGAGCCCTGGTCGCCTGTCCCACGGTGAGACAGCAGGCTCGCCGCCCCCACTCGAACCCCGCGGTGGATCGGCTGCGCGCGCAGACCGGCACGCGGACACCTGCGCTCTGTGCGCTCTGGCGCGCCAGCTCCCCAACTTCTGGCAGGCAGCTCCTCGTTTCTAGCGCCCGTTGGGCTGCACATTTCCCTCCAGCAGCAACTGTCTGGATTCCAGGCTGGGAAAAGAGGGGGCGGGCTTGCCTGGGAAATTGGCACGTGACTGGTTGGTCCTGGGTCTTTGGGGCCATGACCTCAAGTTTCTCTGTTTGGAGCCCTAGCCGCCCTTCCCATTCTCTGACCTCCCGGGGCTGACGGGCCTGCACACGGGTTCCTCAGCGGGCGGGTGTCCGAAAGAAGTGCTGGGACGGACCGGCTTTCTAAACCCTAGTGGCTGCGAGCACTGGGCCCGGCCTTCCCCCTACACCATGCCTCTGAGTACAACTCGGTGGGAGTGCCGGGCCCACGGCCCAGAGCTCTCCCTGACTCGGACCAGGGACGAGCAGGCGTCCCTCGCCGGGCTGCGCACAGTGGCTGGTCTGCCGGTTAAAAATGCGGGACAGCGGGCACAGCCGCAACGACGCCCCGCACAGCCTCCGGCGTCCCCCGCCCGGCAGTCCGGCACAGTCCGCAGAGGGCCGCGGGGTGCGGGGCCTGCGCCGCGGGCGCGCTACGTGGGCGCGGACCGCGGCGGCGTGGGGCGAGTCCGCTCCGCCAGTGGGCGTCTTCTGCCGCCGCCACCGCCGCCGCCTCCGCCGGCAGCGGCATTGCGGCGCTCTTCTCGCTGCTGGGGAGCCGCGGCCGAGGCGCCGCCGCCAGGGCGCACGCGAACCACGCCACGCCTGCCGGCAGCGCCTCCGCAGCCCCGCGCCCCGACCGGGAGCACGCCGATCGTGTGCGCCAGCCGCCGCCGGACCCGCCGCGGCCTCGGGTCCTCCCCGCGCCCGGAGCCGAGCACCATGTGAAGCGTGGGCCGCGAGGGGCGCGGAGGACGGGAGGGAGGCTCGGTCGCGCTCGGCGACAGGCAGAGGAGGGCAGGTCCTGCGGGGGCGGAGCCCGCCGAGGTCGGGCGAGGAGGAAGGCCATGGCCAGCCCGGAGGAGCCGCTCGCTCCCCGCCCCCAAGTCCCCCTGCCCGCCGCCGGGGAGCAGCCGGGCTTCGGCCGCTGCGAACTCCGCCCGGAGCCCAGGCTCAGCGCGGCCGGCGGGGGGAGCGCGGCGGGCCCGGGCCCGGACCCCGAGAGGCCTGGCCGAGGCCGGGCCGAGCGCGCCGCGCCCTCCTGCCCGCCCCCCTCCTGCGCAGGCCGCGCCAGCCCCGCTGGGGGCCCCGGCGCCCAGACTGCGCGCGGCAGCGGCGGCGGCGGCTGGGTCCCGGCCCGCGCTCTCTTCGCGCTCGCCTTCTCCTCCCCTGTCCCCTCCCCCTCTCCATCTTCCTTTTACTTCTGGCCGCCGCCCCCGCTGCCCCCTCCTTCGCTGGTCCCCTCCTCATCTGCCTTCCACCTCCCGGTGCGGCTCCCAGGAAGGCAGGGCGCAGCGGCGGCGGCGGCTGGAGGCGGCGGCGGCGATGCTGGCGGCGGCGGAGGACAAGAGGCGGCTCTCCTGAGCGTCCCACCCAGCACGAGCGCCCGCGGCAGCGGTGGCAGCGCCGGCGGGAGGCGGCGGCTCTTCCTCTCGCCTGCGCTCCTGGGTTGGCTGCTTCCAGCCCGCGCCGGGCCCCGGCCGCCGCCGCCGCCCCGGCTCCCGCTCGGCCCGGCTGCCCGCCGCACGGGCTCCCCCGGCTCCCCGGGCGCCGGCGTGGACGCTCCCGGCCCCGGCCCCAGCTCAGGCGGTGGCCGGACCCCGCGGCTGCCCCGAGGCGCCGGCTTCGCCCTCTCGGCCGCAGCCCCGCTGCTCTTCGGCTCCGACATGGAAGATGGACCTTCGAACCGTAGGAGCTGCTTCCGAAGGCTGACGGAGTGTTTCCTGAGCCCCAGTAAGTGCCTGCTCCCCGCTCCCGGCCGTGGGGGCGGGCGGGACGCGAAGCCCAGGCGTGGCGCCCGGCGGGCTTCTCCGGAGGGGCGCCGGGACGCCGGGGTTCCCGGGCCGGCGGGAGTGCGGGAGAGGGCGACCCGGAGGGCTCCGGGCGGTGAGAGCCGACCTGCTGGCAGCCCGGCCCCCCTGCTCCGGCCCTGGGCCGCGTTGCCAGGCTCCCCTCCCTGGGGCCGCTCGGCCGGGGAGCTTCTACCGCCCGGCCGGTCCGCTGGCAGCCCGAGTGGCCAGGCTGCCCGGGGTTCCCCGCCCCGCTCCCCCGGATGCGAAGGCACTTGTGGTCCTTCGGGCTCAGGGTCTGCGTCCCGGTCGCTCTCCGGGCCCCCACCCGTGACCCCGGTCCTGAGCGAGCCCTAGCGGGGTGGAAACCCGGTGGAAACGGCCGGCCCTGGAGGACGCGCCCCACCCAGGCTTCACTTTCTGGGCGCCGGGGGGATAGTTGGCGCTCGGGTTGGAGAAGGCGAGGACAATGGGCGCTCGGGCGGAGGAGACAGGGCCCCCTGTTCCGAGCCCCGGGGCGCGCCCCCACCCCGTCAGACGTTGGCCCTGCCGCCCCCAGCCGAGGCGGGAGCCTGAGCGCGGAGCAGGGGCGGCGGAAGGCGTGTCCCGAGGGCGGGGTGGGGGCCAGGCAGAGCCGAGCCGCCCAGGCACAGGTTCCAGAGAAAGCGGGAGGCGGGAGACGTCAAGGGAACAGGACCCCCGCGCACCGGAGGGAACCGCCTTTGTCTTGGATGGAGGGCGAGCAAGGTGAGGACCGGAGACCGCGGGCGAAGCGGGCTGTGGGGGCACCGGCGACCGGGGCGCGGCTCCTCACCGCCCGGAGCGCGGCGCGGTCCGCCGCGTGCGCCCCGAGCCTTTGTCTGCTGCTCACAGGGAACCGCGCTTCCGCGGCGCCTGCTCTCGCGGCCTCTCCGGGGCTGGATCGCAGTTTCGGCTTCCTGCTCCCGGTCCAGGCCTCCGCACCCGGGGTCCCGCCCCTCCTCCTGGCTGGAACTTGTCAGGGTGGCTTTGGGGTGTAGCCCTGGGGAGCGCAGTGTGTGCCCATGGGGTTGGCCGCCTGCCTGCCCCCCACCCCAGCCCAGCCTGCCTCCCCTGCGCGCGGGTGAACCCCCTGGCTTGGCCAGGCGGCCTTGCTCACACTCCTGCGCCCGCTGCAGCCCAGCTGTGGTTCCTCCGGGCTGCCGGGGTCCTGGGTCCTGGTCTGGCAGCTGGGGTCCCATGCCTCCCCCCAGTCTGATGGGCACAGCAGTCCCCAGTCTGCAGCCCTGCCGCCCACCTGCAGGGGGGCATGTTTCCAGAGATGCTGCCCTTGAGGAGGGATGTGCTGTGGGCAGAGGGGCTCCCCGGCCTTTGGGGTTACACGTGGGCATCTGCACGGAATGCGGCCGGACACACGTGGCTGCGGGTGGAAGGTGGGGGACAGGTGCTCCCAGCCAGACCTGACAGGGACCGGGCGAGGCCTGGCTTTCTTCCGACACTTGTAACCCCCCTGCTAAAAAAGTAAAATGAAATAAACGTCTACTTTTGCAGGGGCCAGCTGGTGGGGGGCAGGGGGTTGAAGGCTGCCTGGTGGTGCCCGTGACAACGTTGTTTCTGGAGGGGGTGGTGGTGAGGAGACGGGGTGTCGGCTTTGGGATGGAGCCCGCTCTCCTCACAGATTTGTCGTTCCCGCTACCCGCTCATGCGTCAGGCTGGGCCCCGTGTGCGGGGCGCCGTGGGGCAGAATAAGGTGAGCAGATCGGCCGCAGGAAGGTGTCCCAGGGGCCCCAGCAGGCTTAGCCTTTGGGAGCGCAGGGGATCTGCGGGCCACGGGCCACCAGAAGGGCCTCTTCTGTCAAGCTCAGCAGGGAGAAAGCCAGCAGCGATTGGGGAGCTGAGGGGTGTTTTTAATTTCCCTCTAACCAAGCCATCCCGAGGGTAGCCGGTGTGTGGGAACGTGGACGGCGGAGATCTTTCAGGGGCCAAGGTAGGAAGTAACCTATTGTCAGACCCACGTGGTGGAGGTTGGCAGGGGCAGGTGGGTGTTTATAGCACGATAGTCAGTTTCTCCTGCGATGCTCTGTTCTCCGCTCTCGGGGTCTTTGTTCCCGTCCGTGGCCGCAGGATGAGCCGCAGTTGTCTGGGTTACTGAGGTGTCCGAAGCCTGAGGGGGTTGTTGGCGATCAGCAGTGAAATAGAGTCTCCTTGAGAAAGATCGCCGTAGCCTAGGAATGTAAAAATGTGCAAATGTGTACACAGGTGTCCTCACGGTGGCCTGTTTACTCCCTGGGTTTGAGATTTCCGCGTGGCCTCTTGGCCTGACCAGGACGTGGTCAGGTTGTCAGGCTGACCCGCTGACCTGCTGAGGTCGGGCCCTGCTGAGAGGGGTTCGTGTTCCAGTTTCAGCAGCAGCAGCACCTCCCTTGCGGGTGGGGTGACACCCTCGCTGCACCTGGTTCACTCAGTCACATGTGGAACAAGTTCAGGGATGGCCCCTGCCACTTCCCGTGTGCTGCTCCAGCCAGGCCTCTGGTGGCAGAGAGCCTCCTGGGAGTAGGGCAGCCCTGACCCAGCGCTCTGGCCCGTGGCCACGCGCCCCTGTCGGGCCAGCCCTTGCTTCATCTCTTTTCGGCACCTGCCTGTCACCCCTGACCTCGGAGCACCTCGGGAAGGTGCTGATGGGAGTGGAACACCTGCACAGGGATAGCCCCAGTTCCTGAAGGCCTGGGGGTCCACTCTGCATGCATGTGTGTGTGTGTGTGAGCACGTGTGTGTACATGGGAAAGCCCTGACATCATGCTGGGGTTGGCCAGCAGGAGCTGGTCAGCCTCCTGGAAAATCAGTTCATCTCGTCCCCACCCCGTGCTGGGAGGAGCAGGGGTGCCGTGCAGACAGGACCCTGGTGTTGGGCTGGAAATACCACCTTACGGAGTTTGGACGTTCCTGTCCCGCTCCGGGACGTGTCTGGAGCACCAGCGGCCGCTCTGAAAGAGGCAGGACTCAGAGAAAGGAGGCTGCGGAGGGCGGGGAGGGACCCGGCGCAGGAGAGCAGGACGGGGCGGGTTTGGGCACTGGGACAGCTGCTCCTCCCCAAACTGCACCCGAGTGTCGCTGTCTCGGGGTATTCACGACAGACCCCGAGGTTTCCAGGAACTGTGGGTGCGAGGCCTAGTGGGTGCCTCGCTCTTGCCCCCATTCCCGAGATGGAGGGTGTGGTGTGGCTGGCATGGGGACCCACTGAGATGAACACACGGGACCCACTCAGTTTCACTTTTAGCTCATTTCTGTGGTGAGGCCGACGTGCTGGGGGTGGGGCAGGGAGGGGAGGGGTGCACCCCAGCCACGCAGCCACGGAAATGGGCCGCCGACCAGCAGGTGACGGGGGCCCTGCTCAGCGCAGACTGTCGGAGGGGGTAAGAGCGCTCACAGCTGTCCCCTTGCAGCACCTGAGCTGCAGGTACGGACACCTGGCAGGTGCAGCCTGTAGAGACGTCCACCTGCGAGTCATCAGAAGTTACTGACACCCAAGGACCCGCTTTTTAACTCAGGAGAACTATTTACATTCCTCAATTTAAATTTCTTTCTTTTTATTAATTTTATTTATTATTTTTCAAGAGAGGGGAAGGGAGAGAGACAGAGAGGGAGAGAAACATCCATGCATGGTTGCCTTTCACCTGCCTCCAGCTATAGACTTGGCTGGAGACCTGGCTTGCAACCTGGTTAGGTGCCCTGGCTGGGAATCGAACATGCGACCTTCAGGTTCGCAGGCCAGTGCTCAATCCACTGTGCCACCAGCCAGGGCCTCAATTTAAATTTCATCACCGTTCTCTCTTAATAACAATGAAAACCCCCTGCGCGAACAAAGAAAAATGCGTAGAACTTTGCATAACGGGAAGTGGTCGCGGCCCAAGGTGGTGTCTTCTGCCATCCCAGCTGGCTGCATTCCCACCAATGTCACCCATGGAAATGGTGACACGGCCGTCAGGGGAAAACACGCAGTGCGTGAGGTGAAGAAGTCCCAGGGGTATGGTGCCCGGTGTGGCGATGGTGCCTCAGGCGTGTGTTGCATGTTTGAAAGTGGGTGACAGATAGACCGTAAAGGTTCTTTCCGGTCACGGGGAAACTGCAGCGCGCCAGGTGAGCCACAGGGTTCACCCAGGGGCCGGTTAAACGGGCATGAGGGGCCTCGCCCACCAGGACCGGGGGCGTTTTCGCTTGTCCCGACACAGCTCGGGAAGTGTGACAAGGGAGAAAAAGATCGTTTTTAGGAACGACTGGTTCTCCTTTGGGAGGGAAACTCCAAGTTGTAATTCAGAACATGATCGTTTCCTTTCAAAATGTCGGGGCAGCAGCCCTCCCGCTGGTGGGGGTGGGCCGAGCCGCCTGCAGGGACCCCGGGAGCTGGGCGCACGGAGGGAGCGAGGGGCCACCCTGTCGTGTGCGGGCAGGTTGACCCCCTTCCGGGCCCAGCGGGCCGGCCTCCCTGCTCGGGCCCACCGTCCGCCTTGCCTGAGGGGAAGGCCGGTGGGAGGCCGAGGGCTGGGCACGTCCGGTCCCTGAGCCTGACCTGGGCTGGAGCCTGGCACACGGGTGGCAGGTGCTCACATGTTTGCGTTGGAAACTCAAAGGTGAAAAGAAACCAAAACAACAACGTGGTGCTTGTCTTCAGGGAACTTGGAAACGGAGGCCCCTGGTTGAAAACTTGTGTGGCCTTGGAGGTGGGGGGTGGGGGGGCTGGGCCCCGCCCTGCGCCTGACCTGCAGGGCTCTTCCAGCCAGTGGCCTCCAAGGGGGGGGCTGCTGGAAATAGCCCGGGGGAGGGCTGGGGAGGGTGGGTGCCTGGCCGGACAGTGTCCTTGGGGAGGGTGCTGAGGGTCTTACAGTTGCGTTTGACCGTGAACGCTGAAGGGCGGGGAGGGCCGAGGTGCCTTCCGCGGGGCTGGGGCGGAGAAACCTGGGCCGTCACGCACCAGGTGAGCATGGCGGGGCGGGGCGGGCCGTGGCAGCACAGGGACTCGTGGACACGAACAGCGGGAGGCAGCGGGTGACACTCACGGGCCTGGGTGACTGGATAAAGTCGGGGTGGGGCGCAGGGCTGCCCATTCTCTGGGTGGAAGTGGGTATGGGGGTCGTGTCTGGTTCAGCACCTGCTGTGCCTTGCAGGCACCATTGTTGGTCCCGGGGATTTCTGCCTGGGGGGTGCCCACACCTGTGGTGCACACGCTGACCTCACAAATACACGCACCTAAGTGGCAAAGGCCAGAAATATCAGCCACCGGTCGATGTCCCGAGTGACCGCAGTCCCGGGGTCCCGCGTGCAGGGGCAGGTGTCTGTGGAGACCCGTCCGTGTGGCCCTCAGTGCAGGGAAGGAGGGAGACAGCCGTGGGGTGACGGGGAGCTTTTCTCCCAGGTGGGGTTGCCTTGGGAGTGTCCTGTAGGGACGGGGGTTTGCAGAAGGAAGAGAGGAACGGAAGGAAACCTTCAAGAAGATGGGTGGTTGGGGCGGTGACACAGCGGGCTTTGTACACGGACTGAGCATTTTCCTCGGAACTGCTGGGAGGGAGGTGGGGAAGGGGGGCACAGTAACAGCATTTTCACCGGGTCCTGTCTGAACGGACAGTGTCGTGGTCACGCGAGAGGGAGTAGAACAGGGGGGCCGGGCCAGGGAACCGAGAAGGGTGGCAGAGCTGAGAAAGGGTGGCAGTGACCGGGCAGTGGGGTGAGCGAAGGGGTGACGGAGAGCTTCCCGGAGGGACGTGCGGTGGCTCCATGGAGACCCACCGTGAGCGGCAGCGGCCCAGGCGGTGGGCACAGAGAACACGGTATTCTTGGCGTCAGACCTCACGGAACCAGAAAACGGGAACACCTTCAAGCCCTGGACTTTCGTCTTATTTTTAAGGAAGACTTTGTTTGTAGGGAGGGGAAGGCAGGGAGGAGAGGGAACCAAACATCCGTGTCTGGTGGCCTCTTTCCTGCTCCCAGCGGGGACCCTGGCCTGCGACCCAGGCATGTGCCCTGACTGGGGACCTCACCCGTGACCCTTTGGTTCGCAGGCCCACATCCCCTGGGCCGCCCCGGCCAGGGCCGGACGTAGGTCTTGGTGAGCACTGCCTGGCAGCGGCACCGTGAGGGTACGTTGAGGGAGGAAGAGTGTTTGCTGTGAGGAGGTCAGAGCGAGGAGATTCCACGCAGAAGAAGGGTGGGTCTGCCGGGGGGATGGGGGTCTGCAGTTGGAATTCAGGGAACAGAAGGTGGAATGAGTGAGTGGACAGAGGCGAGGTGGGGGGTAAAGCTGGCCTGAAGGGTCGGGTGCAGGTCTTCCTTCGTGGACATTTGCACGGGAGTGGGGATGATACGACAGGCCACCCTTTCAGCAGCGGCTGTGATGAGGGACGCGGACAAGGTGAAGGTCACTCCTGATACCTATTAGCAGGGACAGTTGACCGAGGAGCACATAGGTGGGGACAGAATGCTGTCCCGTTGTGTCCACCGCCCACAGGACAAAGTCTCCATTCCAACAGCACTTGCTGGGAAGGTCTCCACATAGACACCCTCGCCTCCTGCGGTGTGGCCCCCGCGCTGCCAGCCCTCTGTGGGTGGTGGCCTTCCGCTCCGTTTCCGCTGACCGGGAGCCTCGCCTCCGGCTCCCAGCTGGGGGACCCCAGTCCCCACCTTCTGCCGCCTGCTCAGGGCCCTCTCTGTGCTGCCCCAACCCCTGGCATTGTGTGCATCCCTGGTCGTCGGTGGTCCTTTATCTGTTCCCTTAACCTCAGTGGCCAGCACTTGGCCAAGCACAGCAAGTCTAACGAATAAGGAAGCGAAGGCTTTTCACTGGGAGAAGATGATCAACGTGGTTCTTTAAACATATTCTAAACGGAAGGACATAATGAAATAAATGAGGAGGAGGTTACATGTTGCTGGTGGCGTGTGGAACTTCATTGGACGGGCCGTCATTATTATTTTGGACGCCACCCGGTCACGCAGCTTGGCACCCCTGGCCAGGGCTTCCGGGTGGTGAGATGCTGCGTCTTCAGGGGCCCAGGCCCCCAGGTGGGCGCGCGGGTGCGGTGGGGAGTTTTCCAAGCGTCCCCGTGTCCATGTTTGTTTTCCTGGGCATCACTAAGGGGCTTTCCACTTGGACAACAACATTTTCTGCAGTGGCAGGGAGAAAGTGAAGTGTGCGAGACGCAGAGACAATGCGGTGAATTGTTTATATAAATACAAGCATATTTGGACTTTTTTTTTTTTTTTTAAGATTTTATTTATTATTTTTAGAGAGAGGGGTAGGGAGAAAGGCAGAGAGGGAGAGAGACACCCATGTATGGTTGCCTTTCACTTGCCTCCTGCTACAGACCTGGCTGGAGACCTGGCTGGCAACCTGGTTATGTGTCCTGGCTGGGAATCGAACCAGCAACCTCTGGGTTCACAGGCCGGCACATTATCCCCTGTACCACCAGCCAGGGCAACATATTTGGACTTTTCAAAGTTGGCAGGTACTATGTAAGCAATTTTGCATGAGGAGCTGGTCACAGTGCTGGGGCCAAACCCAGAAGGTGCCTCCCAAGCGGTGGGCGGGCCCTGGGGTGGACGCGGTGGGTCAGGAGAGGGTGACTTGATTCAAGGTGTCCTTCCTCGGATGTGACATGGTTCTGTCTGTGTATCGTAGCTTTATCAGCTTCCGAAACAGACGTCGAAGATGCTGTCCGCAAAGGTTTGATTATCACGGCTTCCCAGGGTGACTGAGTCTATGTTCTGGTATTGCCCTCAGGATGACACCCGTCTTCCTACTTCCGTTTTTGTGCCCAAGTCACAGGTCACCTCTTAAAAACACGCTCCTCCGTCCGCCGTCATGGCTCTTTCGAATAATGCTGATTGTGTCTCCTGGTGATCTATAAATAGCCTCTCATTATTTTGAGGCAGGTTGAAGACCTAGTTATGAAACCGCAACGGTGAAAGCAGCATGGTGCCGGCACATGAATAGGTGGACAAGACGAGGCAACAGAATAGAAGAGTCTTCAAACAGACCCAGAGCACGAGGAGCGAAGCACATTTTAAGTGTCATCTCATGGAGGAGGACTAACGATGGAACGTTGAAGACGTGTTTGGGGATATGTATGTGGTCATCTAGAAAAAATAAAATTAGGTCGTGCTTTAACTGAAGTCCAGGATAAACTTCACATGAATCGTATGTCTGAACATATACACTTTTGACCTTGAACAAGATGGGGGTTAGGGGCACTGCCCCCCACGTGATCAAAAATCCATGTATAGCTTTTTTTTTTTAAAGATTTTATTTATTATTTTTAGAGAGGGGGGAAGGGAGAGAGGCAGAGAGGGAGAGAGACATCCATGTATGGTTGCCAGGTCCTGCCTCCAGCCATGGACCTGGCTGGAGACCTGGCTTGCAGCCTAATTATGTGGCCCTGGATGTATAATTTTTTTTAAGAAGAGAAACAGCAAAGTGTGGTTGCCTCTCGCATACCCCCCACTGGGGACCTGGCTTGAAACACAGGCATGTGCCCTGCCTGGGAATGGAACAGGTGACCCTTTGGTTTGCAGGCTGGTCTCAATCCACTGAGCCACACCAGCCGGGTTGGCTATATAACTTTTGGCTGTCCTACAACTTAAGTACAGTCATCCATTGGTACCGGGGGGTGGGATCGGTCCCAGGACCCTCACGGATATCCAGATCCGCAGGTGCTTAGCCCCTTACCTAGAAGGACACAGAAGAGTGCATAGGGCCGGCCTCCCTGTCCAGATCACAGCCCTGTGTTGGATCCGCAGTTGGGAAAAGTGGACCGAGGGCGTGTTTATTTTTGAAAATCTGCATGTAAGTGGACCCCTGCCGTTCAAACCCCTGCTGTTACGGGTCAACTACATACGGAAAGAAACCCTCAAAGGAAAAAGTACGAGGAAATTTCTAGCTTTGGTGTGGGGAGAGCCTTGGACTGAAACTCAGGGTCCAGAGGGAATCAAAGAAAAGATTGACGTTCATCTACATTAAAAAACCTTTTTTTTTGTTTTTGGCCCTAAATAAGCCGGGTTGTGATCCCTGCCTTCCCCCCACCCCTGGTCCACTTCAGGTGGGGCCTTTGAGGTTCAGGCCGCACCAGACTGCGGGGGGCACTGGGACGTCAGCCCTAGAAAAGGAAATGCTCAATCCTCAGCTCCCCGCATCGGGCCGCTGCCCTACGGCAGCTCCGGGAAAGGGTGCTGCAAAGGAACAGCCCAGGAGAACATCGTCCACGAACGTGGGCAGTTTTCAGACCCGCGAAGAAGGAAGCGAGGCGTAGCCTCATTCACCACGGGATGAAGGCAGTTCAGAAATAACGCCGCGGGGCCCTTTCCTGCCGCGGGGAAGCGAAGGGACCACGCGCACAGCAGAGGTAGCTCCGCGGGGACGCCGGGACTGGGGTACGTTGCTGGTGGGCCCCAAGGGGCACAGCCCTGGCAGAGGGCAGTGCGGCAGCTTTGATCTGTGTCGGAAGTGCACGTGCCCACCAATCCAAGGCTTCTGCTCGTGGGACGTGGTCATCGGGTAGACACACGCGGGCGACGGGGCCCAGCGAGGGTGAAATGATCGCAGGGGTGGCTGATAGAAAACTCTGGAAACCCCAGAAGTGTCCGTCTGCGGGAGCCTGGCCAAGGAAGAGGTGCAGCCACGAAGTGAACGTCCTGACGACACTCCGGAGGCGTCCCCCTGTGAAAGCAGCAGAGTAGAGCAGGACACGCCACGGACATGCGTGTGTTCGCAAGGGCCGGCAGTGTCCGCGCTCACGCGTGTTTGGGCAGCCCTGGGCCCCCTGACCTGGCTGCCGGCCCCGGGCTGGGGAGAGCGGATGGCGGGACAAGCGTAGCAGACACGTCACTGTGTACTTTGGACATTTCAGGATTTCTGAATCATGGAAATTGTTACCTGTTCAAAAATGAAATTGAAAAACGAGAATTCGCCCTGGCCGGCGGCTCAGTGGGTTGGCGCATCGCCCCGGTACACCCGAAGGGTTGCGGGTTTGACCCCGGGTCAGAGCGTGTAGAGGAGGCAACGGACTGACGTTTCTCTCTCCCCCCAACCCCCCTCGAATCAATAAACCTGCTTTAAAAAGCAAGAGTTGACTGAGGTGCCATGAAACAGTCCCCGGCCGCTCCCCCGGGTGCTGATGTCATCTTTCTGGTTGTGTTTTCGTTATCGGCTGCCTCCTGAGATCATGGTTTATTTCTCAGCCCCTGAAGTTTGTTCACGTGATTTCTGCCTTCCTCTCGCCGCCCGCTTCCCACTCCGACACGAGATCCTTGAACGTCAGACCGTGACTATGAAAAAGGAACGCGCGTGCATCCGTGCCCCTCGCGGTAATCTTACCAGCTCCTTCCGACGTCACCCACAGAGTTAAAAACGGGGAAAGAAAACACTTGGCCTTTCATGGAATTCCTGACTCTGACCGTGCACGGCTTCCCATGGAAGCCGTGAACTGCTGTTGAGTGTTGGGGAGCTGCCCAGCCGGCTGCATCTGGGAGGAATCACTACGTTTTGGCAGGAACCCGAGGGTCTTCCCTGTGCAAATGTGGGCTTCACGTCCCAGCCCTTCTCGAGCGGGTGGACATGTAGCCTCACGTGCTCCCACCGCTCGCAACCGCCACGGAGGGGCCACGGCCGCCCGTGATCCTTTGTTCTGCCGTCACGGTGGTGGGAGTTTCACTTGGGGCCGGGACCGCGTGGACGGACGCCTGCAGGGCTGGCGTGGGAGCCGTGTGAAGAGGGACGCCAGGCCCTTAGCGACCGACCGGGAGCGAGGACGGTCCCCGCTCTGGCCTGGCCTTGCTCTTCGGATCCTGTCGTGTGGTCTAGTCCCCTGTTTTATTTTGGGTTGAAGGTCAGCTCGCGGAGTTTCTCTGAGCAGCTAAAGGGGCGTCTTTCCTTTACCCCCCACGTGGCTGTCAACCCTGCTGGTTTTCCTGTGTTCTGTTTAGCATGGAGACATTTTTCTTTGCTTATCACTTATTATTATTTCCTCCTCGTTCACCATCGGTTTTATTTTAGCTGCCACTTCCTTCCCACTTCCTGGATCTGTGGAAGCCCTTTCCTAACCTCAACGGCCGGTCTTCTGGTCCCCCCGACAGACGCAGTGGACCCATGTTTGTTATTTTTAGAGAGAGGGGGAGGGAGAGAGGCAGAGGGAGAGAAACATCAATCACCTGCCCCTGGATGGGGACTTGGCTGGAGACCTAGTCTGCAACCTGCTTCTGTGCCCTGACTGGGAATCGAACCAGCGACCTTTGGGTTCGCAGGCCGGGGCCTTATCCACGGTGCCACCAGCCAGGGCCCAAAGTTTTGAGGGTGAACTAATATGATGATGATGTCTTGTGTCTGGGTTAAGTCTGGTGGGAAGTACTGAGATATGCAGTACTGGGTTTGGGGGTGACCTCCACTTTGTACAAATGCCATCACTAGAGGGAGGGAGCAGAAATACAAACCATTTGCTCTCATCCCATTTTCCAGCTCTCGCTGACATGCTGCCCTCTGTCCCCATTCAGCACGCGTGTGCTTTGGATGCAGCAGGGCTGCCGGTGCTGAGCGTGGGCTTGTGCCCGAATCTGTGGGGTCCACACCACTACGGAGATGCAGGGCAGCCGGGTGCGGTGAGTCACCCACACGGCGCAGCTCTGCCAGTGGCCACTTTGAGGTGGGGACGGGAGAAGTCACCGTGAGTCAGGTGTTGGCAGCGGAGCCTTGGACAGAGGACGTGAGGCGTGTTCACATCACCTTGTCCTTGGACACCAGGGGCCCCGAGATCGGGTCCTGCAGGCCCTGTGCGAGGGGTCACGGGCAACAGCAGTGACGACAGGGCAGCCTTCTGGGTCCACAACTCAGAAAGGGTGAGTGTTTTTCAGGGACAGGAGGTCCAGCCTCTGGAAACACTGATAGTGGAGAATCCTGGAGCTCTGGGCAGTCCCACTTTCATGGCAGGTCGTGGGAGGAAAATGCGTTTGAAAATAAAAGGGAAGCGTATTTGGAAAGAGAAAGGACTGAAGAAGTGTCATGAGATCTTGTCCATTTAGGGGAGTCCGTTTCTGCGAGCAGACCTGAGGGTCCTTCCCCCCATGTAGGCACCCTATACACCCCAGCCATGTTGGCTTTGCGCTTCTGTGTCTCTGAGTTACTCATGTTCGCCCACCGACCAGACGGGCATCTTCCCATGGGACCCCCACTGTGGGCGCCTGGGACAGCGCCCGGAGCAGACCTGGCCAGGACGCAGCTCTCACCTCCGTGCCATTAGCCGGGGACCCTGCTGCTTGGATTTGGTTTGTGACCTCAGTTTCCCCCTTTGGTACCAGCTGCTTGTCTACGTTAGAATTGTGTCGCGTGTTGGTCTGTAGCCTCACCCGCAGCAGTGGCCTGAGTCCTAGATAAGGACAGTTCATATGACATTTCCATTTTCTTTTGTTTGTCATCTAAGTCGCTCCCACTTGAAGAAAGGTGACGCTGTGCCCGTCTGCACTTCCCTGTAAGGGTCAATCCCGAGGCCGCGTTTTAAACCCCTTGAAAACACAGTCTCAGTCTGGTTGGCCCGTATTCGAAACCCAACTGTCCACAGGTTCTATTCCTTTCATTGAAAACTCGACAGAATTTGAGGCATTGCACTTTTATCTGCGATGAGCTTTTGGGATTCTTTCCTTCCACGTGGTAGACCTGTGTGTCCTTCTTCTTTACCGAGCGGCTTCTGCTGCTCGGTGGGGAATGCGTCATAGACGGGAGAAGACATCGCGGGCCATTCAGTCACGTGGCCGTGGCAGCTGGTCCTTCCCGTCCCTCGGCCCCTCGGAGGACGCACCTGGATGGTAAATGTGTCAGGAGGCCAAAGCGCTCGCCGGTCCGCCTGCCGTTCCTTGACGCTGCGGGCACGCGGCGGGCTGAGTCGGTGCCTTGGACGACAGCCAGGGTCTGGTAGGGACCCGTCAGGAAGTGCGTTTCCAGGAAGCTGGGGCAGAGCGCTGGAAACGCGTATTTTACTGCAAAATCGGCGCTCCAGCCTCAGCTCTGCTGACTTTCTGAGGATTCCGGTGTAAGAAGGGTGCGCCCGACGTTGCCCCGTTTTGGAATTTGCCCGAGTTGTGAACATGTTACATGCATCATTTTCCTTTTGCTTTTCTAGTAAGGATAAGAGGCTCACCTGGGTGTTTTAATCTGGACAGAGAGAAGGAAGGGCAGGGCATTTTCCAGGAACCCTTCCTGGGCAGTTGCTGACGCTTCAAGGAAGGTGTGAAAGGCCTGTGGAGAATGTCCCTGGGGCCCTGGGCCGGGAGGCCAGCCAGCAGCATCTGCACCTCCCCGCCGGAGTCCCGGGGAGACTGCAGCTCCTCCCTCAGGATGGGACCTGCTGCTTTCCCAGCTCACAGCGGCCTTGTCCTCCGTCGGGAGGACCTGCGGAGCCGTTCCTGGTCTGTCTTAGGCACTATTGTGGTGGAGGTGAGGAAGCAGCGGACGCCAGCGGATGCTGAGGGATCCCAGCCGACTGCCCAGGCGGGCTTGGCTGGGTGCCAGTCGGTTGCCTGTCCTTTAAATCACTGTAGATCGACCCCGGACCCCCGTGGTCTCGGAATTGCTCCGTTTCCCCGGAAGAAGGCTTCCTGCAGACTCCAGGTTCTTATCTGGGCTTCCCGGGAGGCAGAACTGGTGGAAGGGCAGGGGGTTACTGGAAGTGCATTCCAGCCGAGGGCATGAGGCTCTCAGGCAGGGACCTGCCGCCCATGGCAGGCGGGCAGGGGGCTTGATTCCTGCAGGGCCCACCCCCAGGGGACCGGCCTCCTGGAGAACCTCCCTCCCAGCGGGCAGAAGAGGCAGCGCTGACCCACCTGGCCCTCACCCCACTGGCCCCCCACTTCAGGGTAAATCGAAATAGTCATGCCCGCTCTGCATTTGCATTGTATTCTGAGGTGAGGCTGTGTGGGTCCAGGGGCAGTTCAGTGTGCAGACCAGCTTGGTTTATGCCTGGTCGGCCACCCTTGCTGTGGGAACGTGGGTGGAGCAGGAGCTGAGAGGGGTTGGCAGACGCTTGGAAAAGGGAAAAGGTTTTCTGATCGACCCGTGGCCCAGTGAGTGTTGAGTCATCCAGAGCATGCTACGCAGAGAACACTTGAGTTACCCAGAGGGTCCGCGCTTGGGGGTGCCTGGTCTCTTGCTTTGAAAAGTGACACCGCGTTCAGCCACGTAGGGAATGCGGCTTTACTTACCCGTTGGGCAAGATGGTTTTTAGTTTAGGGAAAACGTACCGTTATCATTGTGTTTTTCTGGATCAGAATATTGTAACAACCGATTGAACTATTAACCAGTACTGTTAATTATCAGTCAACTTAGGTAGTCATGGTGACCACCTAAGGCTCCATGGGCTATTTTAAAATAAGTATTCAAATTAGCATGTTACTTGAAAACATCTATATGATATCATTGTCTTTGAATCGGGACAAGCTTTTCTGTAAAGGACGTGATAGCACATGTTTTAGACTTTGTGGGTCTTATTACAGTGTCTTTTATCATTATAGAACTCTGCTATGGTAGTGGGAAAACTCGGAGTTTTTTGGTTGTGCGTCCACAAAATTTTATTTACAGAAACTGTCCTAGGGCTCTAGTTGGCTGAGCATTCCTTGTGTGAGAAGACTGTATGATTTTTGATAAATGGAAATTTCTCCCTTTGGGTCTTTAGAAAGCCACTGGAAGTCAGTAGGTCCTGGTAGGGAAATGTAGACACCTGCCCCAAACCAGCATGACTTGCTGGCTTTCTGCCCTAGTGACCCACTTAGGGTGGGCAGGGGCCTCTGGTCTCAGGAGGTCACCTTTGGTGGGAAGTTGTATAGGCAACAGTTTTTGCAAAAAAAGGAATTTTTGGATTTTCTCTCTAGAGTTTGCATTATTGATTTTCATGTTTCCTGTTTCTCTTACGGCCTTGCATCCCTTTCCAAAGAGTAAGACAGAGTGTGTATTACTGACTTTCACGTTTTCTTTTTCTCTTACAGTCTTACACCCCTTTCCAAAGAGTAAGACAGACATCAAGAGACCTGTGTAAATGTGGACTCATCCCAGAGAACCATGTGTATGTGGAGTTACTCTTGGCAGAACACATTCGTATTTTGATGTACACTTGAGCTAACTTGGCCACGTCACACTGCTTTCTGTGTGGGTGACCAGATGAACATACACAGGAGTCATTGGTGTGGTACAGAGAACAGCCAATTTGAGGAGAAATCCCTGGGTCACCCATGTAGGCATAGCTCCCTTTGTTGCTTAAAATATTGGTTACTGCCCCTCGTGAAGATTGGAATAATACATCCTCACTTATTACTTAGAATGTTTTAGGACAATTGTAGCAGGGTTTCTGTCATGACTGTAATATGTGACATGTATAATAAAGTATGATGTGTCACATACAGGGTGTTATTTCAGTACAGTCACGTGTCGCATGATGACGGGGGAGGGTCCTAGGCAACGTGTGGTCCTTGTCATTGTGCGCACATCTCAGAGTGACTGACGCTCACCCAAGGGCGGTACGTTTATATGACTGGTAGCGCGGTAGGTTAGTTGACACCTGTAAAGATAAGACTAGTTGTATAAACTCAGTGAATGAAAAGTCATCAAGCAGCAAGTTGATAAAACAGCATCATGAGTGTCACGGAGGTACTTCTCCCTCATCATCGGATGGTTGCCGTGGAGTGTCCCACAGTTGAGATACGGGTTCCCCCACCTCTGGGGGTGGACGCCTGGGAAATTGCTTCATGGTGCAGGTTCCTCTGAATCGGTGAGACAGACCCTTCCTTCCCTGCCCCTTTGGTCCAGATAAAAGTGAAATAATGACGGTGACAGTGCTCCATAAACTGTAAAATCCAGCACAGCTGCGAGGCATTGTTACAAAATCTGGGAACACGGCATATGAAAGGTAATCATGCCCTTGGTTATATAATGTTGGGGTGGCAATTGTGTGTTCTCGGTACCTGGAGGCTCTTCGTCTTCCTTGGTACAGTAGTTAACTTGCCATTGTTACGCCCCTGCTCCGCGGGAGGTTCCCCGTGAATACCGTGCGGGGCAGCGTGGGCGCGGCGTGGGCCGCCTCGCCTTGCCACGGCACGTGGCACGTTTCTAATTTTGACTGGCACGTGGTTCAATGATCAAGTTCGAAGATTTCAAGGTGCACACTTGTTCAGACTTCTATTTTTTGCACGTACTTTTATGCTCACGGTACCGACCATGCACTGTGAGCAGAGCGGTGAGGGTTACATGCGTCCTGGCTCAGCGCAAGGGCAGACGGGAACGAGAAAACGCAGTGTTTTTTTTTGTAAAGCTAGGTTTTTTGGATATAAGTGACTGGCAAAGGTCGCTGGTGCGATCCCCAGCCAGGGCACAGAGCCAGGTTGCAAGCCAGGTCTCCAGCCAGGTCCGTGGCTGGAGGCAGGTGAAAGGCAACCACACATGGATGTGTCTCTCCCTCTCTCCCTCCCTCCCTCCCTGTCCTTCTCTCTGAAAATAATGAATAAAATCTTAAAGAAAGAAAGAAAAAAAAAAAGGTGAGTCAGCCCTTCCCACCCTCCTGCCTCTTGTTGTTAAAATCCCTTTGCATTTGGCTTTTGTTTGCATCTAGTTTTGGCTCCGGTGTGTTGAGAAATCCGGGATTACAAAGTGGCAGTCGGGGGAGGGTGGATGTGCTGCCTATGAGGTTCCTTTCCAAGTAGAAAAGGTTCAGCTGGCTTCTCTTCCCTTTCCTCGGTGCAGAAGTAGAGGTCTATACACTGCAGCGCCGACGGGACCAGCTAGCAAACAAATGGGGACCCGTTTTCAGAAGAGATTTGATTGATAACCTTTCCCACCGGTGAGCACAGGATGGGGGAAGTGGGGAGATGATGCTAGGAAAACAACCTGTGGCAGGAGAGCATGCTGGCATCGCCGGAAACGCATTTTCTTCCTTCACCTGGTAGAGACACAGATACGTTCTCAGAAACCTGTCTTTGGCTGTGGGGACACTCAGGTTGGATTTCACCTTCTGCTGGGCATCTGCTTTTGTTGTAAATACCATTCCCGACAATTCAGGGGCAACTCTGCAGCCGGTGCTAGCATGGGTCTGGGGGGTCCCCACCCTTGCCAGGGGAGCCCCTATCCTTCTTTCTCCCACCTCGGAGAGGAACAAATTCCTCCAGCTGGTGCCAAGCCCTCTGCAAAGTTAACCGTGACACCTTTGTCTTTGCCCTGTGTCCGCCAGCCTGGCTCACAGGAGGTGCTCGCAGGGGCTCCTGAGTGTGGGCGGGTGTCTGATCTGCTTCCCCACTCGGAGGTGGGCCCGCTCCAGAGTCTGAGGGCACCTGGGTGCTGTCCCTCCCCCAGCTCGGGTTTGGGAAGCAGAACAGGCTGGGCTCGGTGGCTCACGGTCATCGATGGCCCGTGAGAGTCACAGTAGGCGTTTCTGGTCCAAGACACACCTTGCGGGTGCGCAGTGGTGATGGGGAAGCTCTTGGAAGCTGCAGCCCTGGCACCGAGTTGGCGGTCATACCTCCCTGTGACAGGTGTCTTGGCATCAGCGAGGCCTGGTACTCTTTGTCATCCCCACGGGCACAGTGGTTTGGTACCTTGGGCTGGGGCCACACCTGCCTGCCACTCCCATCCTGGCCTGTCACTCACGGTCTCTGTGAAACCTGTGTCCTGTGATTTCTTTTAGCCTTGCGGACCCCTCGTCTGTAAATAAAATGGAAACAATGGTCCCTTGCTCACAGGGTAATAAAGTTGTTCCAGAACAGGCCCGTGGGACAGCGCCCTTTACTGAGGGCCTGCACGTCCGTCATCTTAGGGGCGCCCGTGGCCACCCAGCTGGAGAGGCAGGTGCTGAGGTGTCAGGTGATGGGACGCTGGAGCCCAGCGCCAACACCCCGCCATGTCCCCTCCCTGCACTGCTGTCCCTGCGCTGCTAGTACCGTAGAGCGCGTGGTGCTCGAGGAAGGAGGCTGATTCCGTGTCCCCAGGCGTTTGCGACTGTCCTTCACGGTGCCTGAGCATGTGCTCCAGGTTGCGCAGTTCCCTGCGGGCCAGCCCGGGACAGGCACCGCTGTCCTGGGGTCCGGGGGTCCCCAGGAGCCCGGCCGAGGCTTGTCAGGAACGCGCGGCCCCCGGGAGGCTGCTCTGCCCAGTCCCCCCTGGGGAGGCATTTCCAGACGGCGGGGGCTGCACTCAGGGTCCAGGGCTCCCTTTCTGTGATTGACGTTTGTGCCTCAACATTGTGTGTCCGCGGCAAGACAATCGATTTCTCAAATGTAACTAAGTGACAGTCCTCTGTTCTCATTCCAGATTTTGCTCCTCAGGGTGCATGTCAGAACTCTGTTCAGAGGTGGGGTGTGTGTGTGTGTGTGTGTGTGCATGTGTGCGTGTGTTGTATGTGGCAGAACCCTGCCAGCAGCCAGTGAACCCACTTGCATGTTTGCCCTCTGGTGGGACACGTGGGAAGCCTGTGGGATGCGTGTCCCGGATGTGCCCTGACCCCAGGGTCAGAAACACGGGCTCCTTTGATAACGTGCACCACGCACACGGGGTCAGTGGGGCGCTTTACTCACCGCGTGAGTGCGAATGCCTGTCTACGGCTAGAATTGGGCGTTTGGAATTGGCGGGACCATAGAGGGCGGAGGCCCCGGGCTTCCTGGCGGGCGTGGGAACGGCGCAGTGACAGCACGTGGCTCGCAACGTTTGCGCCCTGGTTGCGAGCTGCCCTGGAAGACGGGGCGCGCCGGTGACCTACTGTCACGGAGCAGGGACAGTGGGCAACATCTGTGTGTTAGAAAATCGTCTTTCCTGTTCGTGAAATTAACGTGTCAGCTTTCCCCATTTAGTTCTTGGTTTCCCACCTTTGCTCAGGTGGTCGGTAAAGATACCTTCTTCCCCGGATGCCCCAAAGTGTGCCTCTCACCACCAGCAAAGGTAATGCAGTTGTCACGGCCTTGAACATTTTTGGACTGGCGCAGACCTACCACTTGGATGTCAACGGAAGCATTCTCTCTCCGGAAGAGGTCCCGGATCTCTGGAAAACGTTTGCACAGCGCCTGGGTGAGGAAAGGTCTGGATGGTCGCCAGTCCCCCTTGGGGCCAGTTAAGCCAGGTCCGCGGGCGCTGGAAGCAAAGCGAGCCCGCGGTTTATTGTGCGGTCCCAGAGCGGCTTGCGTCTTGCCAAGTGACGGCCTACAGGACGGGCCCGAGAGCTTTGGCGAGTCGCCTTACACACTAACTGCTTCAACGCGCTGTCTCCGAGTGCACTCAGCAAGAAGCGGGTGGTACTGAACCCCCTTATTTCAAAGAACAACGAGCACCCCCACGCCAGCCCCCACACCCCATGTGACCTGGGCGGCCCGTGGTGGTGGAATTGTTGCCTGCCCTCCGCCTCGCGCGTGGTAAACAACCACTAAGTGAGGTCCTTGTGGGGACATGACCCTCTTCGGATGCCTTAAGTCCAGCCTCCCTGCCAGGCATGTGCCATAATGAGTTTATTTTGGGACAGACTCACCTGTTCATCTCTCCACTATAGAGATAAGGAAACTGCCCCTGACGAGGGAAGCCATGTGGGTCCCTGCCGGGACATGACCTGGCACCCCTGGTGCTGTGAAGGACATTTCTCTACCATCTGTCTCAACTCGAGACCAGGCAGGTGGGTCCCTGTCTCACTGGCACCTGGGGGAGTGCTGTCAGCCACCTTTCAGGAGGGGTGACAGTGAAGATTGCCATGTGGAAGCTGGAGTGAAGCCAGGCCAGAGCTCCACGGACGTGTCTGCACCACCCCTGTCTGGGGGACACTGTGCGTGGGTTGTGTTGACAGAAGTGTTTCCTGGGAAAGACCAGCCGCTTGCTGGTCCCTTCCAGCCAGGGCGGGCGCTGCGGGTGTCAGAGTGTCAGGTCTGCTTGGCTTGGCTGGGCTCCTTGGGGGTGTTGTGGGCAGCGGGCATTCTCACCCTGACTGCTGAGAAGCGTGTGGTCCCACGTGTGGTCCTGTGTGTGGCCTGTTTGTGGCACGTGTGGCCTGTCCGTGGCATGTGCGCCACGTTTTGTGGTGTGCATTTTGCGTTACCCCTTTTCCTACTATTTTATTTCTACTCTATTTTTTCTCCTCTTCCCCTTCTGTCAGTGTACATGATCGTGTTGGCATGCTGTACCACATGCATACTTGCACGCATGCTCCCTGGAACAGGACAAGGCAAATAACCTTCATTTACTCATGATTTGGTACAATCCCCGAACAGCAGGTTCTTGTTTACATGCGGGAACCAGCGGTTTTATGCCCAAAATTAAGTGGCGTTACTGAGTTGGAGCTGTCGGTCTCTCTCCTGGGAACTCCTGTTCCACCAGCGATGCCAGGCTCTGTCGCAGAAAATCAGCAACTGCGGTGAAATCACTCAGGATCGGACACACACATGCACACACATACACACACATGAACTTCACCGGCAGACGGTACACAGCTCCACCCACAAGCCACACTCGCACCCGGATTTACACAGCTGGTTGCTGGTTTGAGGCAGCCCCGGCTGTGCGCCAGCCCTCCCAGGCCACTGAATCAGAGACGGGCCCAGGGGACCCCTCTTTACCTTGAGAAGCACTTCCAGCATTCAGTTCTGGCACAAAGTAGTTGTTTTGTCGACAGGATCTGCTCACATAGCATACCCTTCAGGTCTCTACATTGGAACTCAGTGGGTAAGGATTCAGCTTGTATAGGTAGCTTTAGGAGACTCTGTATTGGGGAAAGAGAGGAATTCTTGAAAGTAAAAATGACTTTCCGTTC
Organism: Noctilio leporinus; assembly: GCA_004026585.1. NCBI lineage: Eukaryota > Metazoa > Chordata > Mammalia > Chiroptera > Noctilionidae > Noctilio > Noctilio leporinus. The sequence goes on from PVIW01010387.1 coordinate 41,931, forward strand.
TCTCAGCCTGGAGTTTCTATAGCTATGAAGAAAAATTAACCTGTAAGGAAAGAGTTCACAACGGGAGGTCCCACCTTCAGAAGAGGCACGTGGCCTTCCTGTGAGGGTGCTGACTGGTGCTCTCATGGGCTGGGCCCTTTCCCTGAGGAGGTTGGGGGCACCAGGCGGCCTTGCTTTTCCTGCGTGTCACTCTGGTCCTCTTCTGGATGGAAGAGGCGGGCTCCTGGGTTCTAGAAGCCCGGGCCCTGCAGGAGCAGGCAGGCCCGCGATGTGCACAGACAGCTGCTCAGCTGCACTCAAGGAACCTTAACCTGCTGCAGTGACCCACGCGTGGCCTGCGTTATTAATTCTTCACCGTCTCCCCGGTGCTCGGAGGCTGCACAAGTGTCAGGTCTCTCTCGTGTTGTGCTGATCGGGAGAAGCAAGTCAACAACTCGTCAATGTACGAGCCGAAGGCACTTGCCCGGTTCTGCGGTGTTAACATCCGACCAGGATGAAAAGCGCGCTTTCTCCAGAGTGACTTCGCTTGTTCTCGGAAATGAGGGCGGCATGTTCCTAGCCAAGGTCATGCGATAACCTGTCCCAGCTGCGGGTGGCCTAGGAAGTGCACACGGGGATCTGGCATCTCTCTGTCCTGTGCGTTGAAGCCACGGATGTGTCTGTCTTGGCCTTTGGTGGTGATGCGTTGGGGGTCAGCACCGAAGGGGACACTGTGCTTCAGGGGCGCCGATGGGAGTCCTGGGGTGGGTATCCCGGGAGCCTGTACGGTCTCTTTCGGCCTTGGGTTTGTGGGCACAAAGGGGCGTTCCTCTCCTGTTCGTGACTAGAGCTGTCGGATGTGGCCCGTGTGTCCTGCTCTGCTGTCTGGGACGTGTGCACAAGGACAGGTTTCTCCCCAAAAGGCACGTTGTCTGGCCGAACTCCTCTGACCAAGATGCTTGGATGGAAGTCACAGTCGCTCCACTTTTTGGTTCTTCACTTGAAGCCACAAGATGGTTATTAAAATAGGGGGCTGAACCCTCTCTTTATTTCCTGGTGACTGAGATCCTGAACATGGCCCGGTGTGGGTCTCATTCTCAAAACCACGCATTTCAGGGTGACCCGCTGCGGTATGAGAAGTTTGTCGGGGTGGCGGTGTGAAGACACCTCTGCACAGAGAGAGACGTCCCACTGCGCTCTGGCCAGGGGCGTTCTGACCTTCTTTGACCTTTCTCGGCACAGTTTCCTAGCTGAGCTTCCTTGGAAGTCCTGAACTCGACCTGGAATTCCACCTCCTTTGATTCAGATGCAGCCCAGCTCCGTGGCTTCCTGCTCTGGTGGTGGAGCCGTGCACCCCATTTTCTCTCTCATGGGGCGCCATCAATGCTTAACGATGTCCGGTTTCATGCTGAGCCTAACACCCTCGTGGGCTCGCTCAGTCTCTTCTGCTGCCCGATGCCTGTCTTGCTAGGAGATGCACAAATCAGTGGAGAGGAAGCGCAGGTGCCCACCGTCCAGAGTCGGCAGCGGGAGGCTGAGCTGCTCCTTGTGGCCCCAGGAAGGAGATTCTGGGGCCTCTCCCAGTGCTGGGGTGCCCGCGCCTCTATGAGGCTTCTCACAATTCCAAGCCTGAATACTGTTTTCACCTGTGTTGCTTTTAGCAAAAGCAAAAATCCTTTTTGAATTTCTCATGTGAAAACAGTATGGATGTAGGTCTTCCCTAAAAGCTAAGTGGCATAAAGAAAAACTTGCAAAAAGAGCGGGGGTGTACCTGTAACACGGGCAGGGGATTCTATATACGACACCAAATGCACAGGCACCAACAACGAAACATTGGGAAGTTGGACAGCATCGAAATGAAGACCTTTTGTAGTTCAAGGGACACCATCAAGCAAGGGAAAGGACCAATCTTCAGGGGGAGAGAACCTATTTGCAAATTATATATCTGATAAGGGTGTAAAGTCTGGCATGTATCAAAAACTACAGCTCAAGAACAAAAGGACAAACAACTCAATTAAGAAATGGTCAAAGGGCATGTTCTCCAGGGAGAACATACAGATGGCCAATAAACACGTGAAGAGCTGCTCAGGATTACTAGTCATTAGCGGAATGCAAACCAAAATCCCAACAAGGTACCACCTCACACCTACAGCCATGATTTAAAAAAAAGGGGAAATTGGTGTTGGTGAGGGGCAGGGAAGTTAGGAGCATTGTACGTTGCTGATGGGCGGGGAGGGGGCGGAGGGAGGAAAAACAGGCCTGTGCGGTTCCCTCAAGTCACCATACTTAATTTCCTTTCTGGATTAAATGTATTGGGGCGACCTTGGTTAATAAGATGATATAAGGGTCAAGTGTACAATTCCGTGGCACCTAGTCTGTATATTGCATTATGTGCCTTCCCCCCAAACCAGGTCACCTTCCATTGTCACCATATGTGCCTTCCACCCAAACCAGGTCACCTTCCATTGTCACCATATGTGCCTTCCACCCAAACCAGATCACCTTCCATTGTCACCATATGTGCCTTCCACCCAAACCAGGTCACCTTCCATTGTCACCATATGTGCCTTCCACCCAAACCAGATCACCTTCCATTGTCACCATATGTGCCTTCCACCCAAACCAG